>APFE030283744.1:0-15736 GCA_000404065.3 Pinus taeda | reverse complement strand
TTAGGAGCAATTTTTTTTATTATAAATTATTGACTATTCAATGACCACAACCAATTATGAGTTACATGCCGCAACCCCATAGAGTTTTAGCCCACTAACTGGGGTTACTAACTTCAAATGCAAATAACTCTAAAACCATGAAGAATTGGGAGGCATACCATATATCAATGAAAAAGGAAACATCTCAACGTGTAAAATCCATCTAGAAGATCCTTGAATCAGAATAGAGTAAGGTGTTAAGTCAAAATGCCCATGAAATATTGGGGTAGCCCCTGGTGCTAATTGGGTTGATATCAATGACAACCACTGATCAACAATCTCTCCCTTTGGCATTGATGGAAACAGAAGTACTCCCCTTGTGATCACAAAACCTCTTCCTATTGCCTTCTCTCCCCCTCTATCATAAATTGCAAAGAGTAACTCCCCCTGACAAATAGTCATCCTGCGGACCTATACACACCTCCACTCCCCCTTTCTACTCGAGTAGATCATAGAAAGAGTCTAGTGAAAACTTGCGAGAATCCCAAGATTTTGGTGAATATACTCAAATGCTTCATGAGGTAATGGTTTGGTAAATATGTCAGCAATTTGTTCCTTTGTGCCAACATATTCAAGCTTGATATTATTTTCGGTAACCTACTCTCCAACGAAATGATATTTAATTAGAATGTGCTTCATTTTGGAATGCATCACAGGATTCTTGGAGATATTGATGGTTGTTGTTATCGCAAAACATGGGAATAGGCTCATCAAACTTGACTTGAATATCTTCCAAAGTTTGCTTCATCCAAAGAACTTGTGTACAACAAGTTGTTGCCACAATAGATTCTGCTTCTGTTGTGGATAACGAGATTGAAGCCTATTGTTGGCTTAAGCGATCTTTAGCAAGGCTCAAAGTTAGTTGTGCCAACCAAAAAAACCCTTCACTCTTGGCCCTTTCAGCAGCAACCCGTGTAGCGTAGGTTGCAATCTCAGTCGAAGTAGTATTGGGGGATGCAAGAACCAAGTTTCTTCATCCAGAGACTAATGTGATGTCTTTTGGCACTTTAAATCAGCTTCCGCATATGTCGGTAGCTTTCTAGGGCTCTTTATTGTAACTAAGTTAAAGCAGCCTCCAAAACTTCGTGAAGGCCTAGAGTTGGTCTTTGTGGACCTTAAATAGATGATTTATCTACTTTCGCGCATCAGTAAACAACCCTAGATTGTAGTTCTCAGTGATCTACTTAATTCATCAAAAACATAAGAGAAATGGCTTTTAATCATTGCAAAAGTGGATAACCATTCATTTCATGCATTATTAAGACAAATTCAGTGAATTCGTGTAGTATTCATTCATTATTTCATAAACATATCATTCAATCGCCAACATATATCAAAAATAGATTCAATGGAAATACACAGTAATTCTTCAAAAGGTTGTGTTTATTGATCTTCAGTTCATTTATTATAGACTCTTCTACCCTGCGCACACAACTGCAAGGGTCCACGCACTCAGCTAGGGACTTTATCCAGGCCTCCTATGCACTCAACTATAGGATCCTTCCCTTCTTTCCCCTAAGCACGGGAAGCAGAGCCTTCCTACCTTAGCACTTTCTCAAGACACAAAACTCTTCAATGTACCAAATTCTCTAAAAAAAGGTTATCCCTAAGACCATCTATGACTCAACTATTTATAGCTTTCCTTCATACAATACCATGGTCTATGGACCATGGGAGGCTCTTAAAACCGACCAAAAACAAGGGCTAAGAACCTTTTGACTCCTATCTATCTATGCGCTCTGCATCCTCATATCGCGGAGACTTTACATTATTTTTACAAAACCTTTACAAAATTGGGTTGAATTAACCCCAAAACTAACCCTAGGGACCCTATCCCAACAACTTCTTTTCACTTAACCATGAAACAAGACAACCACCTAGATTTAATGTTGCTCCACTGCTACTCTTACGATCATCAAAACTTCTTGCCGAATTTTCATCTGTATAAACTTGGATAACCAAATCTTTTCCTTTGGGATACCATAGACCATATTCCATTTTTCCCTTAAGATATCGAAGAATTATTTTGACAACAATAATATGAGATTCTTTTGGTGCTGCTTGGAATCTTGCTACTTGTCCAACTGCCTGCATCCTTTGGTCCACATCCTTTGACGAATATTCTAAGCTTAACTTGCAACCTGTTGCCATGGTGGTAAGGATACGCTTGCAATATTCCATCTTGAATTTCTTGAGCATTTCCTTGATGTACTTGATTTGAAACATGAATATTCCTTTATCCTGCTGAGATATCTCGATAATCATTAGATTTTCTTGATCCACTTTTACATAGAGATTGCTTGTCAACGCTTCCTTTCTTGAATTTGTAATACCTCAACTATTCTTCTCCTGTAATGAAACTTCCATCTTGTTCAAACTACTTGTATGTCAATCGTAGACTTGTGTCATATACTATTTCATAGACTCCTGATATTAAAATTTCTAAGATTCGATAAGCTGAATTATTTAGAATAGTGTGTCATTTAATGGACCATCTTGACTCGAGTCATTAACCAAAGAAGCTTCTAATTCCTCACAATCTATTATGAATTGTGAAAGCATAACTATTGGGACCTTATTTTCTTCTTTCTTTTCTTTCTCCTCTTTTACTTGTTCATCGTGTATCTATTTTCCTTTCCAATCCTTCTTATTCTCATCATCAAGCCTTTCATTCATGATTGATTCCATCTTGTACCTGCAGTTACGAGTTGTGTCCATAGTTATGACATTTGTAACATTTGATGTTATTCATAGAATATTTCGTTTGGTGTCTATCTCGTGATCCTACAAATTTTCTTCTAGGATTTTGTCAATAATAGTTGTACCTGTCTAGAACTTCACAATCCCTAGCCTTATGTCCAAAATTATTACATTCGTAACATTTGACATCATCTCTCAAATGATCAAATTTGTTGATATTATGCTGAGTTCTGGAATATCTATTTCTAAAGGATCTCCTGGAATTATATTCATTCCAAACATACATGCGACATTCTGCAGCTCTATGTCCAAAACTTCCACATGAATAAAAATGACCATAAAATATAGCTTGGTACTTGGGAGGAAATCTTCTTCAAGGAATTTTCTACCATGGTTCTTCTTGGGAGTCTTGATCTCTTGATTTAGCTGAGAGATCTATTTGTTTGGTATATTTTGCATATCCTTCTTCTTTAATTTTCATAGAAGGACTCGAATTCTTTTCAAATTTTTCTTTGTAACTAAGTTAAAGCAGCCTCCAGAACTTCGGGAAGGCCCATGATCAGTCTTTACGGACCTGAAATATATGATTTATCTACTTTTTCCCATGAGTAAACAACCCTAGATCGTAGTTCACACTAATCTACTTAATTCATCATAAACATAAGAGAAATAGCTTTAATATTTGCGAAAGTGGATAACCATTGATTTCATGCATTATTAAGATATATTCAATGAATTCATGCAGTACTCATTCATTATTTCATAAACATATCATTCAATCGACAACATATATCAAAAATAGATCCAATGGAAATACACAGTAATACTTCAAAAGGTTTTCTTTATTGATCTTCAGTTCAGTGATTACAGACTCTTCTACCCTGCACACATAGCTGCAGAGGTTCAGGCACTCAACTACATACTCTATCTAGGCCTCCTATGCACTCAGCTACAAGAGCCTTCCCTTATTTTCCCTAAGCATAGGAAGCAGAGCCTTCCTACCTTAGCACTTGATCAAGACACAAAACTCTTCAATGTACCCAACTCTCTAAAAAAGGTTATTCCTAAGACTTGTTATGACTCAACTATTTATAGCTTTTCTTCACACAATACCATGGTCCACGGACCATGGGAGACTCTTAAAACCAACCAAGAACAAGGGCTAATACCCTTTTGAATCTTATCCATCTGTGCTCTTCGAATCCTCATATTGTAGAGACTTTACATTATTTTTACAAAAATTTTCCAAAATTGGGTTGAATTAACCCCAAAACTAACCCTACGGACCCTATTCCAATGAACCCCAAAAAAAAAGATCGTGACTCACCCTCGAGTCACTCAGTTGGCGCTGCAATCTTACTGCGAAGATCTCCCAGCTCAACCCACATTAATGCAACTTATCGAGCACTCTGTGCCACTGTCTGCTATACTTCTTCAACCAATTTTTCATTTTTTGGCCCCTCCACTCCGAGGCACATGGTCCTCTGCACTTGTTGTAATCCTTTGAGTTTCTACTGGAGTGATAGAGTAAGTTAACATGCTTCCTCTAGCCATAGATGTAATCTGTCATTCAACAATGCCTCCTTCCTATGCAATTCCCCCACCTATGAACTTAGGTGCTTACCCTCCTGTAGCTTGGAAAGGTGTTGCACTAGCGCCAAAGTGCATGCAGTCGCTTGAACCTCATCATATTAGCATTGTTTTTCTTGAACATCCGTGTTTAGCTGTTGTAGGTTTAGGTCTTACTGCATATTTTTCCATAGCTCCATCATGGCATCAAATATTGACGAGAAGTCATTAACAGCGGTTTCTAGCGTAGTCATGCCCTCCTTTACTGTTGCTTCGCACTACTCCCAGACCTCCAGCAGAGTCATCAGTTGCAACTTCAATTGCAACTCTACAATTTTCATCTAAAAGTTGCAAGTCACCCTACTGACTTCCTCCTTTGAAGCACGTACTACAGCAGCCAATTTCCTCACTTTGGCTTAGGCCTCTGCATCCTATGGTATATTCAGGTTAGGTACTGACTTGCAGGCCTACTCAATCATTGTTACGAGGTTCTGGTGCTGTGTGTGCAATTCCTCCTGTTCCTTCAGTGCCTGAGTTTTTTCTGTGAAAAGTTGCTCGTTGTTGATTTTAAACTCATTCACGTTGATGAGTGTGCATTGTTCTCTAATCTTCAACTCATCAGAGACCCCATGATGCAACACATATAGGGTCTGGAGTGGCAGCGTGGCAAGGTTGAGTCCCATATCCTTTATTGTGTTTATCGCAACACGATCTTCGTACGATTCAATGCAAACTGACCCCTCTAAACCGCCACTTCCCTGTGTCAGGCTTACTTGCACTCCGCTTTCCTGTTCGACACCTACCTGAATACTATTTTCCTAGAGTTGTAGCTTATGCAGATCCTTTTGGACACTCCCCAGCATCTGCATGTATTGCTACTCAAATTACTTTAGCACGTCCATTTTTGTGTCTTATATCTTGTCCCTGATCTCATCAAGATCGCCTTTTGTTAGTACCATGGGATCAAGATGTGTTTTCTTATCAGACTTATGATTCTTCCATTGTCCGCTCGTCTGTTCCGATACGTGCTTCCTCAGGATGAAAAGAGTGCTCTACTCCTCACCATCACCTCCTCCCTACTCTAATAGTTGCTTATTATCAGAGTGATGTGAAGTAGACTTCCCACCCTCCTTTACATCATGTTGTTCTTTCTCTATCTGCTCTTCAGTGTTGTGCTCTTTCTCCATACGTGCCTTCTCTGCAGCTACCTTTGCAACTTCCTTCTTCTTTTGTTTGGTCAGGGCGTGTGTAGCTTTCTAAGCAGCTTCCTTTCGCTTCTACGCAACATATGTCTCTGTGCCATTGCTGGTTCCCACATCCAATGTTGTAGGTTCACGGCACTCTGTTGGCCAATACCCCAGAACTTCCTACACATATTTATCGGACATGAAATAAGGCAATAGATTCCAAGTTTCCTCTGGGTCCTTCCGCATGCAGATTGATACATTGTGAAAGTCAGCCTTGAACTCCGCATAGGCTATCAATTGTTAAAACAAGGTTGGGGACAACCTTGGCCTTTGATTCACCACCATCTGAAGGTCCATCTCATCAAGACCCAGAAAATCTTCATTTCCTTGATTCGTGCTGCATCCTTTGTAGACCAGAGTGAGGTGAACCTCACTTCCTCGGGCAATTCTTCTTTGTGGGGAGGAAATTGGGTGTCCTTTGGAAACCTCTATGCAACTAATACAATAGGCAGTAGAAGTCAAGCATAATGAAAAGGCTTACCTTCATCTTGGACTTCATGGCAGTTTGGAGGAATTCTTGGCAGAGATATTTGGACCAATTATATTGCACGCCCTTCGCGCACTGTGCAGCAAGGGACACTACCGGTGCCAAAACCTCATTTGTGTGGCACTTCCTCGTGATCTTACCTCCGAGGATCTGGGCAACGAATTGCATTGCTTGGTCTTGTATTGAAAGGATGGAGTATCCGTGCGACTTTTTCACCAAACCATACTCTCTTTTCATCTTATAAGAGAGTTCCTTTTCCCCGGTTTTCCCTCCAAACTCCTTAGTAGGGTCTGCTCCTTTGTGAGGCAATTTAGTCATACTGTGGATAAACATGTCGATTATGGGTATAGGCTACATAATCCATAGAATGCCATCGTTCACCAGCATGAGGACCTAGCGCACAGATCATATTGATAGGTGAGCGGTGGTAGTGTGCTACTAAAAGCATGTTCAACAAACCCGACTTCTCAATGTCATAGACCCACTTCATGGCCTCCAACTGCATAACCCTTGTCTCATCATAATATATCTTCATCATATATTTATGGGTCGCTAGTTGTGGAAATGTTTCATGGTCCACGAGGTTTCAATCCTACATTTTCAGTACCAAGATGCGTGTGATCCTTGGGCCTTCGAATGTGACCTACTCAGGCAACAGGCGAGTGGATACCATAAATTTTCCAAAGTTGAGATCCTTGGTTACTTTGGTTTTTCCCCTCCACGGAGGGATGTACTCAAGGAGCCTAGAAATAGGCTCGATTTCCTCGTCATCGACTTCTTTTATTCCTTGGTACTCCTCTTCTTCCAAATACACCACTTTTTCTGGTTGTTTTTCCTTTTTCTCCTTCGATCACACCTCTAGATTCTTCCTCGATGACATTTGCACTGGCATCGGCTTCTTCTTTTTTTCTTTCATGACTAAGTGTTTTTCTTTCATCATGGGCTACTTCTCTTTTGTGACAAATTGCTTCAGCCTAGGTGACCTATACGTTGTGGGCACAGTAGGCGTAACTTCTATACTAGTCACTTCGGGGCCTGGCGCGTCAAACACAACTGCTTTTGAACTTATGGCTTCGGCGGGGTTAGTACCAGTCATCTTTCCAATGAATCGCTCTCAGGTTGTTGCCAAATAGTTCGCAAATGAGGGGCATGTCACAAATTCTTCCCAGAATGCATGGCTCATACACTTAGGACAGTAAAAGGCACCAGCAACTCTCAGAATGCAAATTGTTCTATATTGGACCAGCATGCATAATTTATGAGGGGATTTGAATTCAAATCCTACTCCTCTCCCAAAATTTTCATAATAAATGTTGCTTTGGTGGCAGATCTTCAAATATTTGTGCCATAAATAGAACCTACCCACTCCTTTTAACCTATTTTTAGCCATCACATCATGAATAGTAACTTCAACGATTACCGTTGGACCCACCGCATGGAAATATTCCCCATGGCGCATCTTATAAAACAACTTGACCTGTCACACCCCTATTATCCATTATGCAACCCTTCAACTGAGATTTTTCCTGAGTTGGGCACAGTAGTTTAGAGTCCCATAATTCCTTATAGCTTCCTGGATTACTGAGACTGTCTTGCTGCCATATTGTCATCACCCAAGGGGTAGGATCCCCTGTATATAGCTTCAACCTACTTCTATTTACTTTTCCTAGGAAAGGTTCCCCATTCAGCTTCGTGAGCTTAATTGTGCCACCATCCATAATATCCTTGATAACATACAACCCCAACTAGTGCATTTGAAACTTCCCTGGAAACTTTGTGAATTTGCTATCATATAACAACACCAAATCATCTACTTTGAATGCACGTAGATTAATGTGCCTATCATTCCATGCCTTTTCACATTCCTTTTGCGCCTACTAATGAAATCCCACTAAGAAACGGTCTTCCTCCAACTCCATGATTTGTGTGAGCCATTCTTCCAAGGTCTCATGGTCCACCATCCCAGTCAAGGCTGCAATTCTTAAGTTGCGCACAATGTACTCCAACGACATGACTGCTTCAATTCCATAGACCAACCTGAATGACGTCTGTCCTGTCATTTTCTTCCAAGTCATCCTATAAGCCCATAACACAATAGGTACATGCATATCCCAATCATTCCTCTGCACGTTGCATACCTTTCTCAATGCATGCTCCAAGATCTTATTAAAATCTTCCACCATTCCATTTGCCTATGGGTGATAGGGCATTCTCTTTTGATGATATACCTGGAATTCTTCCAACATTGCGTTGATCGTTTCATTCAAAAAATGCATACCCCTAGCACTCAACAAAACTTTTAGGAAAATAAACCTTGTTAAGACATGCCAAATAGAAACTTCCCAACCATGGCAGAAGTACAATCCCTCACTAGTTGTGCTTCTGCCCATCTAGTTAGGTATTATATTGCAGTAATAATGTATTGCGTGCCCATCTTCTTTCCTGGTGGTTGTATCAGGCCTATAAAGACAATGGCCCATTTCTCAAATACCTACAACAAGACTTGAGGATTTAAAGGCAATTCATCCCTTCATGAAGGTTGCCCCGTCCTTTGGCAAGCATTGCATGCCTTATAATAGGCCTTAGAATCCTTGTGTAACGTCGACCACCACAACCTCGCACGCAAAATATTTTGTGTGGTTGCTTTCCCTGCATAGTGGCCTCCTACCACTCCTCCATTTGCTTCAGCTAAGATACTCATGCATTCAAACTTTGGAACATATTGTCGCAATACCTCATTTGTCCCCATATTATATAAGTAACTCACAATTACTAAAAAATCTATTGCTCGAAATACTAGCTCCTTCTTTTGTTGAGTGGAATATCCTTTCAGAGTAGTTCCTGTCTTCAAAAAATAAATAATGTCAACAAAATGGTCATCCTTGACATGCACCACAAAGAGCTATGCATATGATAATCCTTCCTCCAAGCTGCTGGGGCTTTTGCTTGTTTCGATCCTTGATAGGTGGTCTAGTCCCGCATTTAACCTTCCAATCTTCACAATCACCTCAAAGTCATACTCCTAGAATAAGAGCAACCATCGGTAAATCTTCTCCCCCAACACAGGCTTGTTGACCAGGTACTTTAGCATGGAGTGATATGTGTACATCTTAAAGTGTCTGCCCAACAAATAATTCCTGAATTTCTACAGTGCATAGACCATGGCCAACCCCTCGTGCTCTATCGTTGAATGGTTTCTTTTAGCTTTTCATAACTTCCTACTTGTGAAGGCCATAGGGTGGTCCAGTTCTCCTTCACCTGCCTATGTTAATATTGCACCTAACGCAATGCAAGAAGCATCCACTTGTACATGAAACTACTTCTTCCTTATCGGGAAATACCATGATTCGTACAGTCACCATATTTTCTTTCAACACATCTAAGTTGCGTTGGCAGTCTTCATCTCAGCAAAACATCGCATCCTTTTTTTAAAATTTCTCCATCGGTGCAGTTATCTGGGCATACGCTTTGATAAACTTCCTGTAATACCCAGTGTGTCTCAACGTCATGAGCAGTTGTTTCATGTTCCAAGGGGGTTCCAAGGTTCCAAATTTACAATAAGAGGGATCTTTGCAAGGTATACCATCAACCCCTGCTTACAGACAACGAGACCTAGCAAGATCTCAAAAGGAACGCAGAATATACATTTTCTCATATTCAACACTATCTGGTATCTTCAACATGTATCCAACATGAGGTGCAGACTTGCTACATGGTGCTTTACCAATCCAAACATAGTCCAGTCATCAAAGTATACTACCAAAAAATTATGAATGAATTATTTGAATGCTTCTATGATGACACAGAAAAATATGTTAGGCACGTTCATTAATCCAAAAGGCATAACAGTGTACTCAAAGCAACCCCACTCTGTCGCAAAGGTTGTTTTTCTTCGGTCTCAAGAAAAACCTAAATTTGGGGATAACCCAAAAATCTATCAGCGAATGAATATGCTTCCTAACCTCCAACATCCTCTAATACTTCATCAGTAAATGGTGTCAAAAATGGGTCATGCACATAGGCATCATTCATCTTCCACAAATCTATGCATATACGAATTTCTCCCTTCTGTTTCTTCTCCTAGACTACCATCGGGCCCACCCAATCATATTCTTCTACAAGCTCAATAATTCCAAATTCCAGCATCTTATCCAGTTTTAGGTGTACCTTTTCCTTATACTTTGGATGCAATCGATAAGGACAATGCTTAATAGGCTTCGCATCTGGTTTCAATGTAATCTTCATAACGCATAAATCTTAGACAATTCCTTTCAAATATGAAAACTTCATGGGAAATAAGTCTTGGTACTCGTGCAGCAGCTCAGCTACTTTATCAACCATATCTTCATCCTAATAATCCCCTATCTTCGCGAACATGGGTTCGTTTTCAAACCCAATTTTTACCTGTTCAATTTTCAGAGGCTCTGATATATTTGGGTTCGCTACCTTTGGTCATTCGACATCACACTGACCTTCAGTCTGTAGGATGGTAATATTCCTTGGGTCATCTTCTTCTTTAGTAATCACATTATATCATTCGAGTGCATGGCACAACCATGTACTCCAGCCTGGCTAGGTCCATTCTAACGGTTCCTTTGGTGTCCTAAATATAGCTGCTTTTATTTCTTACAGTGATTCATCAATCCTATCAAAGCCATCCTCGAATATGAAAGTCAATAAGAAAACTTCCTTCAGTATATCCCATTCCGTAGTTCTATGGTAGAGCTCTGTTTCTAGATACCAATTCATGGGGACTGTATCCAAGGTATGACAAAATATATGTACCCATTCTGGCTGCATTTTGTTCCCCATGCCTCAGTCCACTTTTCTAGTGATCGCGCGGATCATCCTTACCACTATACTTCTCTATCATTCTTGTATCAACATACCCAAATTGTAACATCATCATTCACCTGTAATCCCTCCATCTAGCAAAACTTTCCATGTGCGTACCCCACCATTGTGCAGGCGTAGATTGCAGTGCTAATTCTAGTGCCTGGAATCAATGTTCCTCTAGTACTTCATGCTCAAATTCATCCAAAAATATATCTACGTCAGTTACACCATCATAATAAAGTAGCTTTCCTAGCTCCGACGAAACACAGCACAGTGACTTCATCATCATATTGCATCGCAATGTAGATACTTCATGTAAGCAGTTCTGCCAATGTTCTAATTCCTTGTCTGAGTCAGAAGTACATGAACTCTTTGGGTCCCATGTGATCCATCCGTCCACTATTGGATCGATCCAATCTTGATCTTGCATTGTTATTTTGTATATTTGATCTAGCTCATCATCACTTTCTACATAATCACAGACAAGTTCGGTATAGTGTGCTCCTTCCATAGGATCCAGTGGTACCACGAACCTAAGAAACTTCTTTTCAAAGGTCATCTTCCTCTTCTTAAAATTAATGACCCAATTCTTATCAATAGCCTAGTCGATTCCTACGAGTGCAGGGTAGGAATTACTGTCATCGACAATTTCTATAACTTCGAAGTCTTCTAATGCACTCGCACCTTCAATATCGACCGTCACACCATATAATCATCCCATGGGGATGATTTTTTGCCGATTCGCCATCTGAAGCTAAATCGGAGACCGCTGCAGCATAGGTTTCCCCATCCTTTCCCATGTTTGTTTTGGCAGAACATTCGCATCGAACCCTAGATCCAAAATTACCTGGTCCATTTTGTAATCTTCTATTTGCATTGTTAGTCGCCTCTCTCGTCTTGTTCATGCCTTATGCTTACCAATATTTCTTACCACACGTTGTTCATCAAGGATATTTTCTTTATTGGCCCATTTATCTATTAATTATTGCAGTCCTTCCACATCCTTTCAGTCACGTAGTAACTTCATGCAAGTCTCCAAAAATGTAGTGAGTATGGAAGGACCAACCTCTTGCATCCTACTGGTCTCTGGTGTCCCTTCCTAGCTTCCTGAGGTGGAGGCCTCAGCAAAGCTCTTCTTTGCTTGCATGAATGTTTCCTTAGCGTGATTAAGGTCAAAGGTGGTTTCTTTCTCAAGAGATTTGTGGACTCATCCATCTTCCTCAGGTTGATTACCTTTATCTACACCAGTCGTCTTACCACTCCTTACCACAATATTAATGCTCTGATCTTCCTCGCGGGGCCCAACCCTCATCATTTCTAAATTCTACATAGGCTATTGAGTTTGTGTTTTCTTTTCTTGCATTTTTGCTATCAGCACCAAACATTCCTTTAAGGCATGATTGAATTGTCTACAATATTGACACGAAGGGTGTGTAGGATTTGGGAAATCTCACACGAAGTGCCCTAGCTATCCGAAGTTGCAGCTGATAATCTGACCATGACCTCTACCAAGTCCTCCCCATCCTCCTCATCCTTGTCCTCAGCCTTGAAAACCTCCACGTGCTCCTCCTTCACCTTGATTTCGAGACAGAGTTTTGGCCTACATATAGTAAGTAGGGGTTCTTTCCATCATCAACTCATAACTGTGACAATGGCACTCATCATGGCCCACTAATTTACAGAAATTACAAAACAGTTACTGGGGTGTCTAAGCGAACTTCTTAAGTAAGTGGCAATTATATAATGCATGTTTCCCAGTAACTTGACAAATGGCACACCATAGTGTAGCTCTCGTGCTCAGCCCAACTGGGGCATCTAGCATCAAGGGGACTTCCCCCCCGCAATATAATTCGCATATACTGGACAATGATCTTTATTGTTCCCGTGACCCTTGCACACCAAGCATCAAACCTCTGCATGCATTTTTGGCTTACTCTCCCTTTGTTTCTTTAGACTCTGTAGTTCTAGGTGCAGGGTCTCCAACTGCGAGTGGATCTATTGTACCCCCAGTTTTGTATCCTGAATAGGTGATGCATGCAGCCTCATCTTGATCTCAAAGGCTACTTCTTGCGTTGCTATCTTCTCCTATGATAGAGTTATTCTTAAGTGTGTCAACAACAATGCTATAAACCAGTCGCAATGCTGGGTAATTGAAATTTGCATGTTAGCCTGCCTAATTTGGGACTTCAACCTCTTATCAAAGTCCCAAGGTGTCCCATCGAACCTCATTCAAACCTCCTTAAATTTAATTACCGACTGCACCTCTGATTTAGGCTTACCAAATTCTTTGTTCAGAGCTTTCTAAGTCTCTTCTAATGACGCATGAGGATTATCAATGCAATACGTAATGTACTAGGTTGGTGCACGATCCTGCAAGGCAATAACCAACTACACCTTATTTATATTATCATCAGTAATTTGTTGCATTGCCCATAAAATGTTCACAATATACTAGAATTGCTCCAAATCTTCGCTTCCTATTCCTTTGAAGATCGACATCTTCAATGCATTTTCCATGATGAATGGTGGAGGTGGAGGTGTAGGTGAAGGTGTATGTGGTGGAGGTGGAGGTGGAGGTGGAGGTGGAGTGGATGGATGAGATATTCTCAAAATACCCTAAGTTATTAACTGAAGAGTGCTTCGCGGTATAGTCAGCACTGCTCCTTGATCATTGCTTGAAGGAGGTTCAATCAATGGACTATACTCTAGACCTGATCTGTTACCTTTAAAGAATCTACCATTTCATGTAGCTCTAAACATTAAGGTAATGGCATTACCCGATTTTCACATAATAGCATTTTAATCAAATTATTCAATGACATTAAGTACTTACCTTGCATTCCTTTGAAGAATCTTTGCCATAGCTAACCGATGTGTCCACTGCAAATTTAGTAGCAAATCCTCCCAGAATTTGATCAAGCCAATGATTAACAGCCCGTGCAATCTTGTTTTCAGATGCCCCTAGTCTTCCAAACAATTATGCAGTCCACACCATACGATTATCGAGTTTCCACCTTCCTTGATTGTATGTAAACTTAGCCAACCACTCATATAATTCAACTGGGAAAGTAAAAAAGAAAATTTCGTGTACCTCTGTATACAAATATCTATTCAACCAATCCTCCTTCGATAGGCGCGAAATCCTATTTTCCTGAGCCAAAAACTCATGAATCTTTCGATCTAACCACTTCTCAATCTCTTTCTTAGTCAGATTCCAAATATGTGACATCACACATCTCTTTAAGAAGATCCTAGTCCCGGCAACATAACCATTTGTTGGCTTAAGGGGTCCTGACCCAGGTTCAGAGTTAGTTGCACCAACCAACAAAACCCTTCACTGTTGGCATTTTCGGCAACAACTCATGTAGCATAGGCTACAGTCTCACCCGAAATAGTATTGGGAGATCCAAGAACCATGTTTTTGCATCCAAAGACTAGTGTGATGTCTTTCAGCACTTTCGATCTTCTTCTACACAGGTTGGTAGCCTTCTAGGACTCTTTATTGTAACTAAGTTAAATCAGCCTCCAAACCTTCAAGAAGGCACATGATCGGCCTTTGTGGACCTTAAACATATGATTTATCTACTTTCAGCATCAGTAAACAACCCTACTTCGTAGTTTGCGCTGATCTACTTAACTCATCATAAACATAAGATAAATAGCTTTTAATCTTCGTGAAAGTGGATAACCATTCATTTCATCCATTATTGAGACAAATTCAGTGAATTCGTGCAGTATTCATTCATTATTTCATACACATATAATTCAGTCGACAACATATATCAAGAATAGATTTAATGGAAATACACAACAATTCTTCAAAAGGTTGTCTTTATTGATCTTTAGTTCATTGATTATAGACTCTTCTACCCTGTGCAAATAGTTGCAGGGGTCCGCACACTCAGCTATGGACTTTATCAGGCCTCCTATGCACTCAACTGTAGGAGCCTTCCCTTCTTTCTCATAAGCGTAGGAAGTAGATCCTTCCTACCTTAGCACTTGCTCAAGACACAAAACTCTTCAATGTACCCAATTCTCTAAAAAAAGGTTATCCCTAAGACTTTCTATGACTCAACTATTTATAGCTTTCCTTCATACAATACCATGGTCCGCAGACCATGGGAGACTCTTAAAACCGACCAAAAATAAGGGCTGAGACCCTTTTGACTCCTATCTATCTGCGTGCTCTGCATCCTCATATCATGGAGACTTTACATTCTTTTTACAAAACTTTTACAAAATTGGGTTGAATTAACCCCAAAACTAACCCTAGGGACCCTATCCCAACAACTGCTTTTTACTTAACCATGAAACAAGACAACCACCTAGATAAAATGTTGCTCCACTGGTACTCTTATGATCATCAAAACTTTCTTCCCAATTTTCATTTATATAAGCTTGTTTAACAAAATCTTTTCCTTTGGGATACCATAGACCATATTCCATTTTTCCCTTAAGATATCGAAGAATTCTTTTGATGGAAATAATATGATATTCTTTTGGTGCTGCTTGGAATCTTGCTACTTGTCCAATTGCCTACATCACATCAGGCTAGGAGGCTGTCGCATATAAGAGAATACCAATCATGGATCTATATAACCTGTCGTCCACGTCCTTTGACAAATATTCTAAGCTTAACTTGCAACCTGTTGCCATGGGGGTAAGAATAGGCTCGCAATCTTCCATATTGAATTTCTTGAGCATTTCCTTGATGTACTTGATTTGAAACATGAATATTCCTTTATCTTGTTGAGATATCTTGATAATTATTAGACTGTCTTTGTTACACAGTAAATTGTCACTGTCTCCTTGTCAGTCTCCCTACTGTGTCATAAAATCAAATCCATCATGCTCATGC
>APFE030283736.1:0-13734 GCA_000404065.3 Pinus taeda | reverse complement strand
TAGTTTGTGACAACTTATTTTGTTAAGGCAATCCTTGCATTAAGGTTGTCAATTCAAAACTTTTTGGGTACAAAAAAATCCACCTATTTGAAGGGTTCATATGACCTAGTCAAGGGGCGATCTCCAAATTCCCTAGATGATTTTCACTGCTTAGATAAATCTACCCATATTCAGAGTTGGTGTAGCCCAAGCCAAGTGGGATTCTCTAATGATTTTGACATCTCAATTGTCCCTTGATTACACTTTCTTAGCCAAAATATGGCCTTGGGTCACCCTTTCTTAACCAAATTATAATCCCACAAGTTCTAGACAAACTAGCAAACAAAAAAAAGCAAAGAAAGTTTATATATATATTTATGTATATTATATATATTAATTACTATTATTATATTATATTATAGATAGATAGATATAAGATAGGGGCCAGAAAACAAAGAAAGTATGAAACATATATAAAATGGGAGGGTCCTATCCTCATCCATCACATACACAACCTCTTCAATTTGGCAGTAAAACAAAGCTTCTCAATCTCTCAAACACATGGCCTCATTATACCTGTCTTTAAAAGTGGGGATAAAAAAATTCCCTCTAATTATAGGACCATTATTGTTATAGGCCATTTTGTCACATCTGTTCAATAAGCCTACAAATCGGATCAACCCACATTTATGAACATGTTGTCTTCATCCCTACACAAAGTCCTAAGCATGACCATTCCAAAATGTCTGCGTGTCTGGGTCCAACAGCTCAAAATCAAGATTTTGAGCCCCAATGCACACTACCTCTTTAGAGAGCTACGTTCAACGTTGTTTTCTTCCTTCCAAACCAACACTAATAGAAAACAACTTGCTCCTTGCTAGGGGTGAGCCGATTCTAGAAATTTGGGAAAATTAAAAAGAAACCCGTAGCTTCCTCTTCCAGAAGCTTCTAAGGGTTATTTTAAGCATTCACTATGGATAAGAAGCTCGAGTCCTATCTAATCCTACCTTCGAGACTTCACCTCTTATCCCTTGAGCTAATCTTCCCCTCTTAAGTGGATCTCAAGCCTAGATTTGTAAATGGATAATAATTCTCAAATTACCACACCCTCCTATAAATTTACTTCCATCCACAACATTAGGGTTGACTTTGGAGATTGATTATGCCCTCATGCTTCTGCCTTGATCTGAAAGGAGACATCATATTCATGCATCAGGGTGACATTGAGGTGTGCTTTGTGACAAGGAAGGACAAGTCAAATTGGGGAGATCCTTATAAGATCAACTACTATTCTTGGTTGTAAAATTTATCCTATTTCTATTAATACAAAGAGTATCTTGTTTTCCAATATGTGTTGTATTATGTTTTCCTTCATGTATTTCAATGCCTCATTGATTCATTGAATAGAGTAATTAAATTATTCTACGTAGATGTTGTAGATCCTTAGCTTGGTTTTCTTGTATGTGCATGTTCTAATTATATCATATGGAGCTATAATTTTGTTACACATCATTTTGTCACCATGACACTTAATCGATATAAATGGATTTCTTACCATCCGTGAACATGTTCCATTGAAATCCCTTAGAGGTCAAACAACCAAAAATCCCTTTAATGAGATGAGAATTTTGGGAAAAATGTCTTGTATACCTTGTTAAGTATGACTTGCGCACTTTTCCTAGAAGTTTCTGCGCATTCGCTATACTTATCTTTGAGAACATAGCAGAACTACGCTCTGTTTGCCACTATAGACCACACAGGTGAATCAAAGAAAAGTAAAAATAAAAAGTGAGATTTAGAAGCATCGTTGGGTGAATATATCCCAACTGAAATCTCCCAGGTCATATCTATTCGAGTTAAACCTGTCAAATGATGTACCTATTTCCCTTTCCTGAAGGAACCCTAATACCCCAGTTAAGGGATCTCATCCTCCTCTTTTGGATTTGAAACTTCTTCCTCTTGGCCTATAAATTGACCAAAGGGTAGAGGGATTAAGGAGGTCAGAAAAGATAGACTTATGTTGTTGAATTGAGATAGAAATGATTATCATCTAAGGAAAGGGTTGGAGGCATCTGGGAGGAACCTCATGAGATCAAGGGAAAGGTTGTAAGGATCTTCTTTATCCTTGAATTAATACAAATGAATTATTTTTTCCATTGTATTGTCTTACTGAAATGATGAATCGCTTATAGTTCTTTAGATATTCATTAAGTAAATTTCAATTTCTAATCTCCTTAATCATTAGATTAAGATTGTTTGAATTGCTATGTTGCATATGGCTTTGATATTTCTTATGTTTATGGTTGCAGGTCTTTTCAAGAATTGAGAAGCTACATCAAGACAAGCGAGGATCTTCATCAAGCATTTCACAAATAGGTGAGAGGCTTATTCACCGTCTTTTATACTCATAATTCAAATGAATAAAGACTATGAAAGGATTTATTCAATTGTTTTTTCCTTTAATTTTTACCCAATTTCATTCAAGGACTTTCCTTCAATGTTTTGCAAGCACACTCTCCATTCCTTCTCCTTGTTTTGTAATTTTAAATGCGACAAATTCTAGGCTTGTAGTCACTCAAGAAGAGATTAAAAACAAATGTTTTAACCCTTGAATTCCATTTCCTCTAATTTCACAGAAATTTCCCCCAATTTTCTCATAAGAAACTTTGACAAATCATTTCCAATTATCCTCGAAAGATTTCCTCTATGTAATTATTTTTTTCACATATTAATTTTTCCCTATGTAGGTCCATTGTTGTAGCTTGACTTTGATACCACATTGTAATACACCCCAAAGTCACTACCACGCATATGTCACAAAATTTCAACCTATATAAAATATGAAATTTTAAAATTCATTTTTAATATGGCTTTGCCATACTGTGACACTATAATTACTTATTCCCAACAGGGCTTTGATACCATTTTTTGACATGCATGTCCACCACTGTGTCCACTGGCATGGAGAGGCATTAAAAATTTCTCACAAATTTCTGTCATTGAAACATACTATACATCTCTAATACCAATTGTTTTTCCTTCATAAATAATAAAACATTACACATACAAATAGACAAACAATTACTTGCAATTCCTAAGAAAACATTGTAGATTTGTAATAACTCATAAATATTAAATATTTATAGCATTTTCAACAATACTTACATAATAATTTAACACATCATAAAATCCATAACCAAAACACTTATATTTTATAAATAATGTACAATAACTTGCTAGGGATGTGGGACATTCTTCTTAGCCATAGGAACTATTGAACCGAGTCTTTCTATAGAAAATCATCTCTGTATTAAGGCCATGAGTTCACAGTTGTTCCTTTGATCGGCAAGGAACCATGTTCCCTTCTGTGTGCTTGATTGTTGTTTAAGTTGTCGAAAACTACTCCAAAAATGAACATTTCTAATGGGATAGGGTAATTTTGCCCTAGGGTTTCGAATTTCCTGTAGAAACACTCTTTTATGCCTTAATACATTAGTGAAATTTAACACAATAGTCAATTTGTCCTTTCTTTTTCTAGTGATACGAAGTATAAGAAATTCAAACTTTTGCAAAGAACAATGAAATATTTTTGACAGAATCAATTATTGTTGATAGTGAAATCCTTCTTGATGACATTTAATTTTATCCTAGGTCATCTTCACAACTAGAGTGGCAATTTTGTTCACAATATAAAAATTTTGAACATGTGAGATTTTCTAGAAGATAAAGATTGAAACAATGTTTGTAATAACTTCAAAAAATAATTTTTATGCATTTAGAGCAGTAACTATAAGTTTGAGAATGCCACCTCGGCTCCCAGGATCTATGACACATGTGATACAAGATGCATCTTTTCAGTCAAACAAAGTTGATTTCCATGGTAGAGGACTAAATTAGATAAAACAACAAAATGCTTCAAAGTCAGCAACTAACAAGGTTATTCCTAGCATAAAACCTGATAGAGGTAGAAAGTGAAACTACCAATCCCATGTTGGAGATTGTAACATCATTGGTTGGATATTCAATCAACCTATCTAGACTCTAGTTTACAAGAGTCATCATATCAACAATGATTTTCAACATTTAAGTATGTTCTAATGATAAAATCTAAAGGTAGGAAAGGAATCAAAGAAATTGACAGAAAATGGTCTCAAGTATAGATGATAAAGGGAAACATGGGAATATTTTTAGCATACAACCTATGATCTGATTTAGAATATTAGTTTGCGGTGCTAAGGTATTCCTCATATTATAAATAAAATGCTTTCATTGTGCTTAAGGATCATCAATTTTTTCAAGTGAAATGGAGAGTTTTTATGTTAACTTTATGAGAAATTAAACATAAACCAGAAACTAAAAAATAACATAAACATGTACAGAACATCATAAAAAACACATTACAACAAGCACATGATAAATGAGGTCATCCCTCCTGGGCCATGTCTCCTTTGTCCAGCTTCTAATGGCTTGGGCCTCTCTATTATGCTCAAAAGTGTAAAAATACGTGTTTACAATGATCAAATGCTTCTGAAACCTACTCCAATCATTTCAGAACACTCAAAAATGGCTATCTAGCCTCTTTTTGTAACCAATTTGGTGGAAAATGAAGAAGTTATGAATTCTCCTAGTTTTCCCACTATTCGTTCCATAAATTGATCCAAACCTGACATGATCCTACAAATTAGCCCCAAAAATGCGCTATCTGGTTCAAAATTTCACCGTGCGACAAGCCATAATCTATTGGCACTAAATGTCTTATCGAAAATCACAATTGGCGAGGAAACCAAACGGTCTTATGGTCTGTGATTGTAGCGGGGCGATGTGCAATTACAATCTTGCAGACCTGATAAAAAAATTAAATGGAACCTATAGTCGCATCGCATCCAAGAACCTATTGCATTTTGCAGTCGGTGGAGAATAAACGGGTAATATAATGCATAAATCTGCTTTCTATGAAGTACAATTACGATCTGCGATCCATCGCATCGCAACTCCAACCGACCCATCGCATCGCAACTCCGGGGTTGATCCTTTAACACCTTTCCACCTGTCTTTTGCGAAGTGCGATTGCTATTTATTGCATCACAACCCTAGCCATTCTAGGGCTGAGTTTTAACACTATCGGCCTACGACATGCGATTTGTGATATGTGGGGGCCAATGGCGGCCTACCACTTGGCTCCTTCCCATTCACTGAAGGGCCTTGTCACATCATCTTTTCTTGCCATTTATCCAAGTCAAACTTGAAATTTGACTTGCTCTAACTTCTTCAGACGAGCTCGGATTTGAGTTTCGTTCACACCCTTCGAATCAGAATGACAAGCTCTTCGATCTGAAGTTAAGTTTACCAAGATTTTAACACTTTGATTTTTGATCCTAATTTTGAGCACCTGATCACTCCTCCCCATTGGAAGTCTTTTGGACCCCAAAATATCATTTTCAATGGACCAATAGGTGAGGGTATAGTTCCCTCACCTTTCCAATCTCGATCCATTGATCACTAAATTGGAACTTGTGATCTCCACAATTCTTGTCATGCCTTTCTATGTACTTTCCTTTAACCTTTTCAAGTTGTTCTTGCACTGTTTGATGTACCATTTGGAGTCGTTCAATAAACTCTTTGGCTTTTTCCATGTTATTATCAATAGCAACACCCTTATTACGAAGATGATACAATACATTATGATGCAAATGGTAAACAAATTCCTCCACTTGATTCATTTGACTCAAGGTTGAATATACATCTTGAAAGTATGTATTTTTCTGATCATAACTTTTATGTAAAACAAAATGATGCTTTAGGAAAGTAGTTATACAAACTATAGGCTTAGAAAGTACATCAACAAACTTGTCGCCTATACCTTTCTTATATCTTTTGACCAAGTGGAATAATAGAAGAAAACCCATCTAATGGAAGTGCCTTTTTCACTTCAAATTAGGGCATCCATATCCATTATGCTAGTTCCTATTCATGAAGATAATCAAATAGCGATCGGATAAATGATAACACTTTATCATTGAAAATTTATGAATGAAAATAAATGGGCTTACCACATTGCAAAAAGATCGTTCCCATGGCATAATCACATACAACAACCTAAAACTTAAATGACTATCTCAAGTCTAGAAAAGAAAGTATTGGAGATATACTAATATTTTGTTTTAAAGCATCAAATGAATCTCGTTGTTTGCCTCCCCATTGGAAAACCTTTTTCACAACTGCCAACAAATGAAAATGAACTACAATAGAAGAAAAATTAACAAAATTTCTCCTCCAACATTTGGCTCCTCCCAAAAAACCTCTTATCCAAATGACTATCTTGAGCCTTCCTGTTTAAATTACGAGCATAGCAAAGGCATCTGTGGCTTCATGGGGATGTATGATTCTTTCACCTGTGTCTGCAGGAATGGAGTCAATACCACCATAAACTATTATGACATCAATCTTGGAGAGGTCTAACTTCATCTCACCTTCTCCACGTCCCATGCAGACAACCAAAAAGCCCTTGGCAACCTGAACACGCTTGGAAGAACCAATTTCACGGCTCAAGTACAATCAAAGAAGTTATATCCAACATATACTTTGACATCTCTAGAAACAAATGTTCTTGACATCTGAAATCAAGTATTTTTTCCTCACACATGACATGGTCATAATGAAATTTTCTGAAAATGAAAATGTCATCCAAATAGACTATCATGTCCAGAAATGGCTTCAGCACATCTTTCTTCATATGCGTAAAAGTAGTAGGAGCATGGAAAATACCAAAAAGCATAACAAGTCATTCAAATGAACCTTGCTTGGTTTTGAATGTCTTCTTCCCTATATCTCCTGCAACAGCTCTACTTTGATGAAAACCAATTCTTGAATCCCATTCAAGGAAATTCTTACCATTCTTCTCGGGCACCAAAACAAGAGGTACACCACACGGTAAAGGAGTAGGCTGAATGATCCTTTTATTAAACAATCCATGGATTTGTGTCTTAATTTTTGCGGTTTCCAACACTAACATCTTGTACATGCCAATGTTAGGAAGAATACACTTTTGCTACAACTGTAACTCAGGTTGGATTCCCCTCTTAGGAAGTAATCCCTTTGGTTCCTAAAACATTTCATTAGATTGGTTAGCAATGTCAACCAAATCAATTTTCAAATTTGAATTACAACCATCAAATGCTTCATAATCAATATCATTTTTGGGTTTGATCATGAGAAGCACAAAATTCTTGCTTGAATTCATTAGTCTTTTTATCTGCCCTACATTAACAATCGAAAGATTTGTTTTCTTGCTGTGAGATCTCACAATATATTCTACTTCACCATTGAATAAATGATATTTGCTTTCATGTCGATGGAAAATAGCTTTTTTGTCATAAAGGTACGATCTTCCCAAAACGATGCCACAGATATCTAGCAGCACAATGTCAAGCTCCACTTCATCTCTGAATTTTGTAGTGATTGCAAATTTCATTTTACACTTTCTCGTAACTTGAAATTGTGCATTTTCACACACCCATCCAAGTGGATATGGTTTATGATGTGGAACAGTTTCCAAATTTAAACTTTTGACAATGTTTTCTGAGATAAGATTGGCTCGAGAGCCAATATCAAATAGTGTATCAATCTTGTTATGTTTTGAGATCACCCTTATGTGAAACAATTCTATTCTCGTCTTTTCATTTGGAGTTTCGTTTTGCGAGCCTGAAGAACTAGTGTTGGAAATGGATTCCTTTCCTTGAAAACCCCATGGTTGTGATTTTTGTTTCATCGCCTGATTCGGATCCCAAATCCTCTTCTTGAGTGATTGCAACTGTCTTTTCTTTTCCTTTATTGTTGAATTTTTTTGGTTTCATTTCGGAATGAAGCTTCCAACAACGAGCTTCATCGCGACCCTATCTGGAACAATTTTTACTAATTGTTTTCTCTCCTTCCTTTTTAATGGATGCATTTTTCTTCCCCTTGAAACCCTTTTTCTTCTATTTACCCTTAAACAACGTTTTACTACCTTATTCTGGGGTGTTTTTCCCTCTTGCCTCAAGATGAGTGGCTTTCACACACACCTCATCTAGATTATTGGGATTAAACATTAATATAATATGCCTAAGGTAACTGTGTAAGCCCCCTATGTACTTTAGCAAAGTATCCTGTGATTGTAAATCTACACCTAACATCAAAGACCCTTTTTCTGAATTCTTGGGTGTAATCTTGCACATTTTGACCTTTAAGTTGTCTAAAGTTCTATCAATTCATGATGGTTTTCTACATATAAGCTAGAGGGTAGAATTGTCTTTTGATTGCAACAATGAAATCATTCCAAGAAATATAGATTTTACCATGTTTTTTAATTTCCTCTTGGTTCTTTGATTCCCGCCATACTAGTGTTGCACCCTCCATTCTCAAGCAAGTTAACTGAATCTTTATGTCATCCTCTTGAAGGTTTTGAATCCTGCAATGGACCTCCAGCTGACGAATCCAATTATCAAGCTTCTCCGCTTTCACTTCACCATTATACATGGGCAACTCGAATTTAACATCAAGTTTTAAAAAGGTGATTTACCAGTTCCTTTTGAATAATGATGATGAGTATGTGTAAGGGTTGTGTTAGTGGAAGAGGGTGAATATGCTTGTGAAGAATAATATGAAGAATATGGTGGAGAGGGTGGAGGTTTATCTCCATTCCCATTACCTCATTTTCCATTACCTCCTCCTGAAGAGCCTTCTCCGTTGGGAGGTTTGGAACTTTCTCTTTGCAACCGGCTATTCCTCTTTTCATAGAGGACCTTCACCATCTCTGTCATATCAAAGAAAACATTTATGAAGGCCTTCTCATCTTCTGTCATGTTTGTAGGTTCTCCTTCGTGAGAAATGATCTCTGGATTCTCAACTGCAACTTGAGGTTGACCTAGTGTTGGAGATTGTGGCAACCTTATTCTTCTTCCCCTTAACCCAACTTCAGGGCTTCCAACCAGCTTTCCTTCACCTCTTTTGAGTTTTAACCTTGTAAGCATGACATAAACTTGCAAACAATTAAATCCTTCTTTCACAAAGAAAATTTAGTGCTCTAATACCAAATTGATCTAATTTAGAATATTAGTTTGTAGTCCTAAGATATTCCTCAGATTATAAACAAAATTCTTTCATTATGCTTAAGGATTCATCAATTTTTGCAAGTGAAATGGAAATTTTTTATGTTAATTTGATGAGAAATTAATCATAAACTAGAAACTGAACAATAGCATAAACATGTACAAAACATCATCAAAAACACATTACAATAAGCACATGATAAATGAGTTCACCTCTCTTGGGCTACGTATCCTTGGTCCAGCATGCTCAAAAGTGTAAAAATTTGTGTTTACAATGCTCAAATGCTTCTGAAACATGCTCCAATTAGTTCAGAACACTAAAACATGGTTATCTAGCCTCTTTTTGCAACCAATTTGGTGGAAAGCTGAAGAAGTTATGACTTCTCCTAGTTTTCCCACTATTTGTTCCACAAATTGCTCCAAACCTGACATAATCCTACAAATTAGCCCCAAAAACACGCTAACTGGGCGAAAATTTCACTATGTAGCGGGCCATAATCTTTTGGCATCGACTGTCTTATCGCAAATAGCAATCGGCAAGGAAGCCAATGGTCTTATGGTCTGTGATCGCAGCAGGGCAATGTGTGATTGCAATTTGGTGGACCTGACGAAAAAATTAACCAGAACCTATAGTTGCATCACATTCGGGAACCTATCACATTTCCAAATCAATAGAGAATTGCAGAGTAATATAATGTGGGACTCTTCTTTTTGCGAAGTGCAATTGCTATTTGCGATCCATCACATTAAAACTCCAACTGATCCATCGCATTGCAACTCCAGTTGGTCCATCACATCGCAACTTTGGGGTCGATCCTTTAACACCTTTCTGCCTGCCTTTTGTGAAGTGTGATTATGATTTATTGCGACACAACCTTGGTTGTTCTGGGGTTGTTTTTTAACACGATTTTCCTGTGACATGAAATTTGCGATATGCGGGGGCCAATGGTGTCCTACCACTTGACACCTACCCATTTGCTGAAGGGCCTTGTTACATCATCTTTTCCTGCCATTTGTCCAAGTCAAACTTGAACGTTGACTTGCTCTAACATCTTCATATGAGCTCAAATTTGAGTATAGTTCGCACCGTTGGAATCAGAATGACAAGCTCTTCGATTTGAAGCTAAGTTTATCAAGATTCTGACACTTTGATTTTTGAGCCTAATTTTGAGCACTTGATCAACCTATGAACCCTTCTAGATCACAAAAAATCTCTTTAAATGATCAAGTTCCTAGAAATATGGATAAATTTTAAAATAAGGGTTACGTTCATTACAATTCATTATAGGATGAGTTCACTCATTTTTATGGAGAACCCAAAATTATAGAGCCATCAAGATTAGACAAACCACAAGTCAATGGTTTAGTGCAACAAGCTATAGTTATTTCCCCTTTCTCTCCATTGGGAGGAAATGCAGGTACAAGCTTCCTTTGTAAAACAATGATCAATTCCTATTACAAAACTTAGAGCCAATGGTACCCATAAATTCAAGCACATTAATTGGAAATGAAGATATTAGATCATATGTCATGTAAGATGGCTCATTATAAATGTGGTTTACAACTTCCTTAGAAATTTGGTCTTCAACAAACACAACAAAATTCTGGTTCCAAACATAAAATACTAATGCTTGGAGTAGACATAGAGGGACTATTAGTAATGCTAAATGATTCATAAGAAACGGTATCAGACCTATATAAACATAAATACACAATGGTGTCCAATATCAATGCTCTTCAAGTGACTTCAACTTTAAACCAACACCCCACCAATTGTGTTCTAAGAATGGTATGGTAGGTGTGCAATCAAATATGTCTTCAAGAGTAGTGTTGATATGAAATATGTTGTTGTGTGAAAAGAACCAATTTTAATGAGTTGTAATGGACACTTTCAATAATTTGTACTCCATACAATGCTTAACATACATGAGGGCTTGGAACAATAAAACCTTTCTAGCAATACTTATTGATATAAGGAAGTTTAACAAGGTAGCTCAGCCATGCAATAGAAAGTTTCTATAGAAATGGCAGTTTTTCTATTTGTTCCTAATGAAGAAATGGATGATGGACATGTCTTAGTTGCTCATAGGAACCAATTTTTTTCCTAAGACTTAAACCAAAATACACCATGGAATTTACAAATAAATAGCTCTGGTTGTTATGGTGATAAGCCTATGGTGTCAAGTTGTTTGTTACCAGTAAGAGGAGGGCCTCTTTCAACATTATTTTAAGAATATACTTGCTCACCTTTCTCTTAGCTGATCATAATGGTACATGATCAACTATTCATTTCTCTCCTTCAAACTGTGAGGAGATTAGTAAAGAGGATCAAATTAAGTGATCTTATGGCCATACCATTGTATCCATTGACACTTCGAGTGAAGAGACTTGGTAACACCAAGAACATCGAGTGCCCTCCAAGCATTGGTCATCTGAGCCAATGTATTCCTTGTGTTTTGTAGAGAGTCTTCTTGCTCTAAAATCGGGCTCTTCAAACCAACTCTGCATAAGGTCATTACAAATGTAAAAAATCAGCGAGACACAAATTTGGTAGTAAATATGACCAAAATAAGAACTAGTTCAAACAATTTTCACAATCCTAATTTTGAAACCAACATTCTAATATCCTTAACATTATGATCAACTTCCACTATTCTTCCCAGGCCAATGAACTCAACTCTGCCTTGGCATCAAAAGTGTAATTGCATAAAAGGAATGTCGGTCTCATGCCAATAGGTCTCCTATGATGAATGCATAGGAACCTAGTATATAAACCATTTTTCTCTTCAATTGGCTACCCAAGGATTATTTCCCTTTCCAAATATCAATATTTCTTTTCCAAGAAAATATGAAATAAGAACAATATTTTACTATATTCTAAAAGGTGAAGATGTTGAAATCATGCCACAAAGTGAAAGGAAATCAAACATCTTTCCTCAAACCACCAAATAGATAAAGAAAACAATAATAATTACAAAAATAAAACTATATCTAACAATCTATGCATGAAATGAGAACTATAAGAACAAGGGACTAAAAAAATATGACCAAAACAAACCAAAAATTTGAAACTTGACAAAATCCTCTAAACAAGCAACAAACAAACCACTAAAATTTTCGAAGATATCAGAGCTAGAGATCAATGCAATTTCATGTACTTGAATAAGCCCATTTTTGCTTAGTGTTAGACTTCTTAAATTTTTTATTTATCATTTAATACTAGGACACTACCTATGTGAAAAGAAATAGGTCCATGTTTCATCAAATCCGACTTCATTTCCAGTCAAAGATCAAATCCAACTTCTTTTCCAATACCAATATAAAATCACACCCTTTATCAATCTTAACACCTAACCACGTAGAACCCTCATATAATCCTTTTCATAGCCCAAAAAAAACGATATCCCTAACAAAAATTGAACTTTTCAAAAATATAATACGATCATGTAAGACACTAAATACTAAATATGAACACTACTAGATAGGTAACAATTCAATGTCAGTTCAATCAACCTTCATGCAACGAAGAAAAATCACTAACTCCTTTTGCGATATTGAATACCACATTCTTGTAACCAATAATTATGCTGACACTTGATTTTTTACTGTTGTGTCAAAGTAACCATTGCTCACTACCTACAAATATTGAAATACAGGACGGTGCTAAAGTTAAAGACACAAAATAACAGCAAATAAAGATATGATAAAAAAATAGACCTGTGAGACTGTATTGGTCGAGTATGACAAGGACACCAATAACTGAGACTAGAGAGATTTATAGAATGTGGTAGTTACTAGTGTGTATCTATTGTGCGACTAGTGGTATGGTGGAAAGACCTACCATGAATGGACGTTGGTCTCAGGAAAGTATAGTAGTGAGATCCATAGAGAATTTATGTAAAAGGAAGATGAGAAGTGTTGTCTTGAAGTTGGGTTATGTTGTGGTATAATATTGATGGTGATAAGTGTTAAAAAAACACTTACATCAATAGGTAAAAGGTAGATTCAGGGCATGAGTTGGACTAACTCATGTTATCTCATCCCTTAATGGTCCTAAGGACATATGGGGACCTGAAAAACTTAGTACCTAAAATACCTGAAAGCATGGCTGACAAATGACTGACAAGACTATACAAAAGAATTTTGATCTCATGTCAGTAGGTCTCCTACGATGAATGTGTGGGAACCTAGTACATAAACCATTTTTCTCTTTGCTTAGCTACCCATATCTCATTTCCCTTTCCAAATATAAATAATTACTTTCCAATAAAATATAAAATAAGCATAGTAGTCTACAAAATCATGCCACAAAGTGAAAGGAAATAAAAACAACTTTCTTCAAACTACCAAATATATAAATAAAACAATAATGATTATAAAACTATATCTATGAATCTAAGCATGAAGTAAGAACTAGAATAATTTAAGGGACTAACATAATCTTTGACCAAAACAAAACTCAAAACTCAACAAAATGCCCCAAACACAAGCAACATATAAACCATTAAAATTTTCCAAGATATCAGAGTTAGACATCAAGGTAGTTTCATGTACTTGAATGATCCCATTGATGCTTTGCATTAGTCTTGTTAATTAGTTATTTATCATTTAATAATAGTCGGACATTATCTATGTTAAAAGAAATAGGTCCCAACCTCATCAAATCCAG
>APFE030283728.1:0-11496 GCA_000404065.3 Pinus taeda | reverse complement strand
ATTTTCTCGCAAGAGGGGCAGAGGAAATTAATAGGATTAGACTTTCATTTTATTGTATATGACATTATGACATGATGAGATACATTATCATATTTTTTGTTGATATTTTGAGGCTGAGTTGGGACTCAGGAGTCAGGGCTTACTATTCAGGACATGATTCAATGTTATGTGTGATTTTAGCGCTAGAAATGATATTAAACATCTTATATATTAGTTTTTTTATCATATTTATGTGTCAATGTATTTATTTTATGTTCTAGATGGTTTAGATATTGAAAAATTTGAAAAAAAATGAAAAAAAATGAATATTTTTGTTCCAAATGCTTTTTTCCTGCTTTTTTCCGCTTTTTTCCCGATTTTTCCGATTTTTTCATTTTTTTCCCCGCGCCGATTAAATCCCGCTCGCGCTTTTAACAACATTGGATAGAACAATTATACAATATGCACAATGAAAGACAACGAAGAGACAAGAGACACAATATATGCTCAATGACCAGGGAAAACCCCCACAAGGGGGAAAACCCTTTGCAATTCTTTTTGTATCAGATTGTCTTGAAATGTTCAGCAGAGAGAGTTCATCATCCAAGTGCCAAAGTCAAGCTTTGACTAGCCAATATCCAAAACCAATATCCAATATCCAATCAACTCAATATGCCAAGAAATTTATCCAAAATAGAGACAAGAGAGAGAAAATGGTGCAAATCTGTCCAAGTCGACAACAGTCAACTGCAACAATTTGTGCTGTAACCAGTCATCAGTCAAAGGTCAAAACAGTCCTTTAGCAGCTCAGTCAACAACCCACAAACTCAGCCTTAATTTCTTTTCAAAGTTAGCCCAAAACAGTGAACAAAAGTCGTCAAACTTGGTCAAAAGAGAGATAAAGTCTGTAGTCAACGCTTGGTCAAACTGTCTAGATTTTCTTGGTCTTTGTGCCAATCTACTTGGCCTCAGAAAATCGAAATTTTCCCACTCAAACAAAGTCAAAACATGAAGTCAAACTCGGTCAAACTGTGGTCAAACCATCCAAATGAAAAAAGTCAACGCAGAAAGTCAAAGATGCCCAAGAGCACCTCGCACGTGTGAAGAGAATTCAGCTTCCTCAGACTTGTACAGACCAAACAAACCAAGAGAGAGAAGAAGACTGTGTTGATGTGATGTCCAAATGAGCTTGGGGTGTCCTTAATTTATAGGCATTTTGTGGAGGCCTAATTTGTCCTTGGGTTGACCTTGACAATTTTGACATTGTGGGCTTCACTTCAAAAATACACTTTTCCTTGTCCAAATTGAGTGCTTCAAAAGTCAATTTTGGTCCTCTCGGAAAGAGGAATTTAGTCCAATGGTTGTCACTAAGTTGCCAAATTAATAATAAGACTCCAACCCAAGGCAAAACCCCTCCAAGGGGAAAACCCATAATTTTGTTTTCTCTTCTTATAGAATCAGTTCAAAGTGAGACATTCAAGACCCAATGACCATGATCAAGTCCTCCTCAAGCACCAAGTTAGCCCTCCAAAGGAAACTTCCTCAAACAAGTCAAAGTCCTCAAGGTCAACAACTTCAAAATTAGTGCAACTTCAGAATTTTGGCCCAACTTCACTGCAACTTCAGCACTGCAGCTTCACAGAATTTTGGCCTTGTAACTTCAGAAATTTTCGGCCCTGCAAGTCGTATGGATGCCCCAAAATATTTGCATGTGTGAGCTAGAGATGCCAAAAACATAAATCCTTCTTGCTTGTCCTTCTCTTCTTCTTCTTGACCTTCACACTTGAGTCTGCTTCTCTTGTTTGGAGATTGAACTTGTGAGTGAATGTGTCCAAATGAGGTCGAGGTCTCTTCCTTATATAGCCTTTCATGTGGTCGAATTAGGCCTCCTTTAGGCTGACTTCTTTTTGGTAGGGCTCACTTGGTCCTGGGGTCAAATAGACTCTTCTAGACGCAAAAATAATATTTTCTTGTGATTACAAATTGCTCGAAAGGGACTTTGAGTTATGACAAAATTTCTTATTGACTCAAGAAACCCTAGAAGCATGAAGAACATGCTTATCTAGAAAAATAATAGTAATAATAATAATAAATTTTCTTTTTCTCTGTTCTTTTATTTTTGATAAAACTTACATTGATACAAGTACAAATATAATTATGAAGACCAAATCTAGTTACATTTTCTAACAAATAAGAACCCAAGGTATACCCCCCAATAACTTTTAACACAAATTCTAGTTTTCATGGTGGTAAGCCTTTCCCTTAAAAGGGTTGACATCATCCTTCCTTTTGATCAATTTGTGACCTTCGAATCCCTAACCCCAGGCAAGCTTCAACTTGAAGCCTATTTGAGGGTTTACATTATTGCTTTGTTGATTTAATCTTTAAGTAAACTCTTTCTGACTCTTATATGTCTAGATATTCCTATATCATTACATATGAATAAATCCTAGGGTGAAGGAGTCTTTATCTAGTCTAGGTCTATGATACATTGCTCCTTTAATAAGAAGCGTTGAGTCGTGTCCAATATAAGGTATCTTTGCCTAGTCTATTTGCATCACCTAGAGCCTCACAACTAGAGTATCCTTATAAGTGAATATAGTGAAGCCTCCCTTGTGGTGAAACTCCAGTAAATAGCAGGAGGAAGATAACTGAGGTGATAGTGGCAATCTCCCACATTGTTGCTATAGGGTTTGGCCTCACCTTGTGAACCCCATCACAAGGTCTACTTGATTTTACGGTAACAGTGATTACTGTAAAAAAAGATGGTGAAAGAAAATCAAATAAGTTTGCAACTATACTAAGAAAGTAGTGAAGAAATTCGTTGTGAAATGAAACTAATTGAAGCAAAGTAAGAACATAAATTACAGTAGTGAATGAAAACACACAACAACTACAGTACATGCTCAAAAGAGCTCATTTCTACCTAACCTACTAGCTAACTAGAGGATGCGGTCCCTAGGTGAAATCAGAGATCCAATGCAACCACTTGAGAATTTCAGCCACAATTTGAGATTTTCCCTTGTATTTGGTTATAAACCAAAACAATGATAGATTTAAAATTAGGTGGACATTAGGGAGAGTGGTGGGCATTATTAAACTTTGAGCCAGTGTAAGATTATGATCTTGAAGCATAAGGCTTAGATTAGACCGAGACTAGTGATGGTTTACATAGATTTCATCCATCCGAAGATCAATTAAGCTAATATAGTTATTGTTGGAATGGATGATTCCACAATCATGTTTTGGTGGTTGAGAAGGCGGCTCTAATTGGGAATTAAATGCAAGTTGTTGATTTCCAATGCTAATTTTAGTGAAATGGAAAGAAGATGAATGAATAAAGGACAAACAATGAGGATGAGGACACTCACAGGTAAAGAGTATGGTTTCGGGAACACAAGGTCAAGGACGTTTAATATTTAGGACAACATCCTCACCACTAGTGCTTTCCATAATGTGGGGGGGGTGTGGTGGGGGGGGGGGTTGGTGCAGGGGCAGGGGGGTTTACTCCATATTCTTCTAGGCTTGGATCATCAAACATTTTTATGTTATATTCTTCATTAGATCCAAGTTCAATTATATCTTTTCCCTCAATATCACCCTCAAAATCAATATTATAGACGGGATCACCTTCAAAGTGAAAAAAATCAATATTCCATTTAGATCTAATATATAAAAGATTAACTATGCTTACATCATCAAAGTCATCATCTTGTTTATGGGATGAGGGAGAGCCTACTTCTTTGAAATTTACCCTTTCAAAAGTTTCATAGGATGGATAAAAAAATTTTGAATTTTGACAAGGGACATCAACCATTAATTTCTCAACTTCAAGTGGATAAAAAGGAAAATTTGATGATTTTTATATTCTAAATTCTCATCCAAATCTTGTTTATAAGGTTTTTCCTTGATGAATACTTGGCTTTCTACCTCATCCACATGGTCATCATTAAAATATTGTTCTGCACGAAGTGATTCTCCATGTGATTGATTTTCTTCTTTAATTTTACTAAGGTTGTGAAGTAACTCTTGTTCTATAAGATAAGATAAAATAATTATATTTATGTCCAACTAATGACCACAAAGTAGGTCAAAGGGACTGTTGAGTACATTGATGTATATACAAAGTAGGAGAACCAAACGGTCTCATATAAAAGATACAATGCATGAAGTAAATCAACATTTGGCCCTAGCGGAGAAGATCCAGGAGCTAATAGGTCTGAGGATTAGACCCATCTCTCCTAACATTTGAGGCTAAATGAATAACATTGAAGAAACTCAACAAACTCTGTTGGCCCGATGAAGAGCCGATGACAAGTGCAGACTGTCCACTAAATCGTTCCCTGGGGGGGTTCACACGCTATTGAATGCTGGAGGACCTAGTCCGTCTCCCAGGAACGGATTTGAGACGGAACTGCTGCTGAGATCTCGTGTGGCAAGGTGAGGTCCCATGGATCCTCACTGATCTGGAGTCTGGATATGTACTGGTATCAATCGATCTCTTGGTGCCCCTGTTTGATCCTCGTGATCCTCTATGTGGGGTCTGGTATGATGAGGGTCTGGTCTATAGAAATGTCATGGGAGAACCCTTCATCGATGTTCCCTTCATAATTTTGTATTATGGAAACATTATCCTTATGAGTTGTAACCATAGACTCTTGTTTTTCTATTAAGTTCAAAAGGGGCATTATTTTCTCTTTTTACTTATCTCAGTCCCCAACTCTAATGAAGGATTCCTATGGAAAATAAGGAACAAGCCATCTATTTCTCCTTTCTTTTTATGGTAAGGCTCAATCCAATCATCTAGGTGTCCATGTCTATTCTCTCCATGACTTTCTTCATAAGTTTGAACTTCAATGTGTTGGTAAGGAAATGCTTGTTCTTCAAGGGGATCACAAGAAAATTCTTCATCCACACTTCTTTCAAATGATTGACCCTCCAATGAAGTGTAACTGTGTAAAGTGTATCTATAATCTCATGATCCTTAGAAGTCTTGATAGCTTTATGCCTTTGATCTCCTTGTAGGGTCACCGCAAGGTCTCTGAAAATACCATCCTTGTAGGCAACAGAGCCTACAGCTATTTACTATTATAATCAGAGTTGTATCAAACTTTAGAAGCCAATGTTTAATGACATGTCCAAGCATATAGACTCTAGAGATCATATATCACTTGATACAAGACAGGTTTCGAAAGTAGTGAAGCGCTAACCTAGTACCAGAGATCAGCAGGTAGTTGATATTCAGACCAGGTTCTTGGCAAAATAGAAGTTTGAGGCGTTTAGAGACAAACTTGGATTTGTGCAAAATTCCTTTCTCATTAAGAGGGAGTATTGGAAATTCTAGTTTGGAAAGGAATTTCTACATAGATTTTAGTGTGAATGTGTGAGAAGTAGTTTGAGATATTTTTAAAAATATTTTTGAAAAGTAATTCTATTTTGTAACTCAATTTAGTAAGAGAAAACAAAAAAAATTGTGAAGTCTTATATTTAAGACTTGAGTCTAAAATTGTACCTTATTCACGAGTTAGAGTAGGAGGAATGTTAAAATAGATTCTCTGCTAAAGTATAAAGACAAGGCAAGGTAAATGCTTTCAACGTGTTTGAGCAGTTGAGCAGGATCAGTGATAGAGAGGGAGAGAGAGCAGGTAGGCAGGAAGGAGACATTTCCAACAACACGCTTTCCTATATAGTCGTACAAAGAACACCTATAGTCATAAGGTCATACTGATAGTCCATATAGTCATTCATACAGTTTGTATGGATACATGTGCATCCATACAGCAGTTGCTTCGCCTAGTTCAAGGTGATTTTGGTATCAATGAAAAGTGCTATTTTTTGGGCAGTGTGTGGAGGTACCATTGTAAGTTTTTCAAAGGAATGAAAATTTGATTTGAAAGAGTAATTGTCTGTGTATGTGTGAAATTATTTTTTATGTTTCTGCTATTTAATTTCGAGCTATTATGTGATTGGTGCTATGGTCTGAAATTTAATTTCAGTATTTGTTAAATTCAGCAATCTACTTGTTTGATCGAGATGGTAAAGAGATTAGTCACTTGGGGCTTGAAATTTTCACATCTTTGTGGGCAAATTTATTATGTAACTAATTGTTTTCTGATGAAGATGTGTAGTATCACACACACATGTGAGACAATTCAATCACGTTAGATATCTGCATGTATCAAAATTGATTGTTGCTGTTCACTGTGGTGAGTGACAATTTTGGCCTAATGCAGGAAATGAAGCTTTTCTTGTGGAAATAATATATTTTTATCTTTAAATAAAATTATTTCTTGAATAACTGCACACAATTTTATGGTGGGTAGAAAAGGACACAAGTTGTGATACTTACAAGCAATTCATGATGTTATCAGATGGTTGCAAGGTAATTATACAGTTGGCATACTTAGATTTTTATAAAGGTTGTTGGCTATGTTATGCATAATGTCACGTATGAAATGCTAGAAGGCTTATTGGTTTGGAGATAACATTGTAATAAGTTGACATATTGGAGGATTTGGGTACCAGCTATAGACAAAGGAATTTAAAGTAAATGAACTTAAAACTTGTTTTCTAGCTTTATATGAGATGCCCAATGATGAAGGTCGATATATCACCAAACCGCTATCATGTATAGCATGTTGCCAGTAAGTAAAATGTACATCACTGAAAAGTTTGGTCTCTTTTGTGAGACACACAAGGTTTTCGTGGAATTAGGTTCCAAAATTTCCATTGAATTTGGGACTTAGAAATTCAAGGCGGATTTTGATATGTATAAACCTGGTTTGCTGTTATCATTTTTCCTGGCCCGGAAAATATTCCTTTGATCTTAGGAAACTTTTTCTGCAACCTGCAATTGGTTCAGAAATATCTCACAGAGATTGCAGGCCAACAAACCAATTAACAAAATGGCAGTAGACAGACAGAAAAGGTCATTGGCAGATAAATCCCAATTTTATCATGTACTAAAACCGTGTTCTTCTGGAGGGAAAGGATAGAAAACCTTTTCCCTTTTTGTGATATATCTTAATTCTATCTTTCCCTAAAACCTTGTCCTTTTGGAGGGAAAAGATATATAATCTTGCGTCATTCATTTTGTGATCTGATCATGGATCAGAAATGTTAGCAATTGTATTGTACTTTGTTGATTTCCAATTTCTTGAAATTTTAAAATCTCTTGTACCTACGGTCAATTTGGAGCCATATATTCACCCATTCTTGTGGTATCTTGGGGAACATGTATTCCAGGAATCCAGCCGCTTGCTCCTATCATTGACAAAAGCAACACAAAATTAGAATTTGTCTATGATGATCTATTGTACATATTAAAATAGTTAGGTATATTATAAGATCAATTTAGGTTTAATTTTTTTGGCTTGGTTGCTTCTCCTTTACCTGTTTTTGCTCTAATTTGGGAACAATTCAAATTGTTATGTACTTCTTTGTTAGTTACATGGTTTAAATTTCGAATATCGCACATGAGGATTACTCAATGACATACTGAGGTTAGATGTAGTGTTGCATATTGAGCCCTTTCTTCATATGCATGTTTTAGGTATTGGACCACAAAACTCGATGAAACTTATTCGTCAATATGGTTCAATAGAGAAGATCTCGGAGAACATAGACAAAGATAGGTACGATCTCAGTGTTGTATGGGATGATATTTCTATAGCAATACTTGTTCATATATATATATATATAAGGTTTAATTAGTAATTCATTATTGATAGTTTCTTTTGTTGAAATAGCAATACTTGTTCTATATATATAATGAGGTTTAATAACTTTAATTAGTAACTCATTATTGATTATTTCATTTGTTGAGATATATAATATGAGGTTTAATTAGTAATTCGTTATTGATTATTTCATTTGTTGAGATGGAACACGATTTTTTTTTTTTCTCTAAATAATGCTTAATACCATAGATTTTGGGCATTTTGGGCTTTAGGTTTCAAATTCCAACGTATTGGCCATATGAAGAAGCTAGATGTCTTTTCAAAGAGCCGCAAGTCACTCCTGAAAAATTGCAACCAAATCTGGAGTGGACTACTCCAAATGAAGAGGTACGTGTTGGATATATATATATATATAATATATATTCAAATGGTTGAAGCTTTATTACATCTCATTTTATAATGGTCATGCTTCATAACATTTCATTTTATCTTGGATGTTTAGGGATTAAAGAAGTTTCTTGTGGACGAAAATAGTTTTAACTATGACCGAGTTATGAAGGTGAATCTCTTCATAGCACTTGCACTTTCTATGTTTTAAATTATAACAACATTTTCTAATTCAATCGATATTTTATGGTTGCTTGATCAGGTTATAGAGAATCTCCGATCAACAATAACCAGCTCATCTTCATCTTGAGAATGCATGTATCTATATGCCTCTTTGATTTCTGATGTTGATTTTTCTATAGGTTTGAACCCTTTATGAAGCCCAGGGTGAACAGATCCTAATTAAGGAAGCAAATGAGTTAGTGCCATTTCCTTCGTGAATGTGTTGCAGCCTTTTGTAGTCCAAGATGACGTGTCTTAACTGTTTCTATTCAGACTAGTATTTAGACCTTGCATGCGGATTTTATGGTGTCACAACGAAATTTAAGTCATCCTTAAATTGAATGGAATGAGCAAAGAGACGATGATGTGATACAAATGCATCCAGTTTGATGTATCATCATGTACTAGTAGTAACAATCATGAATCCACTTTTTCAATGTATCATTTTAGCTGGGAATTGCATCGCACAAATGATATGGAAACTTTGTGGATATTTGTTCTTAGTTTTCTTATGAAGGATGTTCTTCTGTGTTTTGTCTATTAGCGTATATATCATTATCTTCTATATCATTGTCAGCATTGATATCTATCAAGCTTTTGGCCAATTCAAACAAAATGATTTTATTTTTCTCCCAGAAGTTTCAAGAATTACCTTGCTAACACTTGTAGGGCTGCTTTGTTTACACAGTAAAAATGATTTGAACCGTTTTGGTAATTCTCTTTCTTTTCATTTAGTTGAAATCACAAGAGAATGAGGGGATCAAATTGAACCAAACAACCAAAGCAAAAACATGTAAAAGTAAATGAGAAAACACACTAAACAAAATCCTACCAAACAACTAAAGCAAAAACATGTAAAAGTAAATGAGAAAACACACTAAACAAAATCCTAGGGCCATTTAGAAGATTTGTTAGAGAGAGAAAAAGACACATTTAGAACAAGAGAATTCCAAAGGTATACCACCCATAGGATTAATCACTTGTATGGTAGAATGATGCCCAAAGGCTAAAGAATAATTACAATATCACATTTTAATGAATGGTGATATTACAAATGTGATTTGAGTTGTGTATCCATACACAATTCAAGTGGGGTATCCTCCCAAGAGAGGTTATGGCCCCAAATAAGCATAAGAAACTTCGAAAGGGGGTTATTGAGCCTACATATCAAAGCTGACTGAGTTGAACTTAACCATACCCTTGTATTATAAGAAATGATGGCCTTATCCATAATTAACACTGATTTGAGGTGGTTGTGCTCATGTGAATATTGTTGGAATACATGTGTAATCTATTCATGTGGCCATGACCATCATTAACATGGTTATAATCAATGCTAAGGCCATATTTTATTCAACTTTTGTGTTTCTATGGTTTGGTTGAGGTTGGCGAGAGTCGTTATTGTTGAAAAGTGTAGCTTGGGAGGTACTCCCACAACCCACTAGGTTTGTGAGGAGTTGACCCACAAAAATGTGCCTTGTGGGCAATGTACCCAAGTGGTGGGCTTCTTGGACTAAAGTGGTGACCCGTGGTGGCAAAGTCACTCCACCAATAACCCTATAAGTAGGAGTAAAGTTGAGTTCATTTGGCATCCAACATAGCATCACATCTCAAGTATTATCTGCTCAAGAGAACGAGTATCTTAGGAGAAAGCCACAAACCCAATGTAGGATTAAGTTGGAGCATTTATAGTTATTCTTATGTCTGTTTGAAGGCCAAGTTTTCCTAGGTGTATAACGTCAATCTGTGATTTTTGTGTCCTTAGGAGGTCTATTATGCAAGGTTGGAGGTTGTCGTGTTGTGTTATTTTGTGCCCTAGTTAGGGCTTCTTCAATGCATGTACAATCATCCAAAAAATTTCACAGAAGTCTATTGTATTCACTCTATGTTCTGCGCATGAAGGAGAGGGCTGAGACCCTATAACGTGATTACTTTGGCTCAGTGTAAGGGCCACAAAACCTCTGGAGAATTGCGCATTGGTTCTGTGTATCATCTGATCCTCAAGGAGGTTGAATCTTGCCTCAGGTTGTGGACAGAGGTACTAAGTTGGGACAAAGAGAAAGGTTGTCATAAAGTGAAAGAAGTGTTGAAAATTGTAACTAGGTTGGGTCTTCATAATGACCTAATTATAATCATGACACTGTATATTCTTTATAAAGTAGAAAAATAAGTTATATTTATTTTGGAGTATGGTTTTCATACTCAAGTTTGAGTCAAAAGCATGTTTTTCATGCTTTTAGGTCTACTTGGTCTTTCTAGGATAAAGAATTATATTGGTCATGTGCCATAGTCCCATTTGGACTCTTTGTAATAAAGAAAAATATTTATTTTTGCCAAGAAAAAGCCATGGATAAGCCCAAGAACAAGTCGGCCTAAGGAGCAGGTCAAGTTGGCCTAAAAGGAGGGAACTTGACCCTCAAGAAAGGCTATATAAGGGAGAGTAGTTTGACTCATTTGGCACACTTAAGCAAGTTCGATCTGCAATAGAGAAGGTGAAGAAGAGTAGCTGGAGGACGACGAAGAGGAGCCGAAGTCAAAGTTTTTCCAAGATAATCTTTTCTTGTCTCGCTTCTAGGGTTTGTGAAGTTGGCAGTTGTAGAGGCCAAAATTTTGTTGCAAGCCGAAATTTTGTGAAGCAGTTGCAAGGGGGTTGGAGTTGCAACATCAAAGTAGCAGTGTTGAAGTTTTGGAAGTTGTCTCAAGGGAGATCTTGCTAGGGGATGGCTTGGGGCTTGGAGGGTTTGTTGGCTTTGGTCTTTGGGTCTTGGAAGTCTCTTTTGTAAGCATATTCTAAAGAAGAGAAACATTTTCTAGGTTTTCCCCTTGGAGGGGTTTTGCCGTGGCTTGGAGCCTATATCTTGCATACCTTGTCTTGTTGTGATCTTCATTGTTTTGGTAATTGCTTGATAAACAATGATCTAATAAAATAATAAAAGGCCACAACGTATAACAAGTAATTGTCAACTTAAGAAAAATAATTTATAATCTATAAGTTTCCAGATTTTCCAACATGGTATCAAAGCTAAGGTGCAAGGACACTGAAGATCACATTTTTGTTGGCACTATGGCAAGGACTGTAAGGAAGGGTTTTAATGTTCTTGGAAATCTTGCTATGTTTATCAAGAATTATCTATTGAAGATCACCTCCAATCTCGCAAAGGAAGTAGTAGATGGAAGTTCTTTGCTTTATTCAACACTTTCAAGAACGATAATGTATGGGTTATTCACA
>APFE030283726.1:0-28247 GCA_000404065.3 Pinus taeda | reverse complement strand
CCAGTTTCACCTAGAAAAACTCCACCAATTTTGGTGAACTGGCTATTAACTCGGACAAAAATGGAAAACGCGCCAAAATTGACTAACTCCACCAAAATGACTTCCAACGTGACTGTAACTGTTGGCTGAAAATGCGCACATGTGACCACGTCCCTTAACCGTTGCGCCAAACTTCAACTGTCGAGTTTAAGCCTTTGGTTCCCGCGCCAGGGTCATATGGTTAGGGGCTGGCCCCTTTTCCACCAAAACCAACTTTAAAAAAAATTTAAATATATCTTGTGACCTTAGTATGTTAAGATCCAATGTGCAGGCGGGCCGGTCGGGCCTGTGGGCTAGCAGCCACCCGACCCAGGGTCCAATCCTGCGAGCTCCATAAACATTTTGCCATACCACACCTTGTAGACTTGGGGCCACGCGGCAGCATTCGGGTAGGCCATGTGTTAGCTCCTGATTGGCCATCTAGAATAGAATATTCCCAAGAATATTGTCGGGAATATTCCAAGCAATATTCCTCAGAATATTTTTTATTTTTATTTTTGAAAAAATTCAAATTTTGCAGTTTATTGGGCATTTTCAAAATGCAATAACTTCTCCATACGGTGTCAGATTTGAGTGTCATTCATGGCTACAAGATCGTATTGACGAGGCCTATCCGATCATTCAGGTTGCAAGTCTTTTTTAACACTTTCAATTTTGAGCTTTTTCCCTAGCTCTGGCTTGAGCTCCTGATCACACCTCCCAAATGAGAAGCTTTTGGACCCCAAAAGCTCACTAAAATGCTAAAAATGGACTATACAGAAAATGAGAAAATAACAACATCCTTTTCTCTTCAGCCTTAAAAAAATTTCCTGACTTCCCAACTGTCCTCATAGCAAATTTTTGCTGAATGAGCCATATACTTGTGTTGAATCCTGACCAAGTTTTCTCGCCATACCAATCTGCCATTCTAAAACTAGCAATGACTATTGCTGAAATTTGTGCCCTCTTTGCTTGCATGCTTTTCCATCTCATGGAATCTTGCACCGCTTTGCACTGACACTTTGTTCTCTGCACCAATCGACAGCAAAGGAACCTTGTGCAACATACAATATCAACAACAAGTTGACATGAAATGTGCTATACAATTGACACAACCATTAATGTAAAAAGTGTGCACAAAATCGACACAAGTCAACAAACATGTGTGACACAATTGACACAAGTCAATAGACAACAAGATACATCTTTATAAACACATGTGTATGTATCATGTACAATGAACTATATACAGTTCGTTAATTACACATACAACCTCTATGTACATGTACTATTTCAACTCTTCTTTTCAAATACCAACAATAGGTACATCATCCAAAAAACATGTGGGTGACTAAGAGCTGAAGCAAAATGACATTGCTGCAATATAAGTGAGTATCATACCCATATTTTACACCTACAAGGTGAAATTTTGCAACAAAATAAAAATTCCTTCAAACTGAAACTACTTTTACATGCAATCTTGCATCAACTTTTCAACTAAAATACATACATACCAATCTGAAATTCGCATGTATAAAATGAGTATGACTTACTGCAGTAAGAAGTTAATCCACTTCCTACCAAGCCAACTCCATGGCTTCTTTTGTTACAGTAGTAGTTCTTCATGTGAATCTTCCACATCGATAATGGAATCCATAGATCCACTTGCACCAATCTTTTTGCCTCAAGCTGCATGTGCTTTGGACGATTTGTTGGATGCAAGGTCCAACAATCAGAAACATGATGTCCCTTCTTTTGACAAAATGTGCAACTTCCCATCACTTTTTGTGAAAGTTTTCTTTGCCTCTTCTGCTTCCTGTGTGCTTTCTTTTTCAACTAGCAACTTGAAGCAACATGGTTAAATCCACCACAAAATGTGCAACAAAACTTTCTTTCATTTGAATAAGCAAAATTATCATTCTTTGCTAAAACATAATCAAATTGATTATGTGAATGTTTATACCTCTTTTGCTGCAATGAAGGCTTAACATAATGGTAATCAACTTGAAAACAAACTTGACATGTTTGTGTATTAGAAATTGGAACAAAAGTTCTTTACAAATCTGCATCACATGCATTCAAAGATTTGAATTCTTCGCCATTAGACTACACATATCCAAAACCAATATTCTTGGGTCCCTCCACAACTGAAATAGGATAATGACTTGTGCATGCTTGCCCAAACCTTTGCCTTCTTGATAGCCCATCTTAAACATTAATTTGGACCATATACCCCTTATATGTTTTTCAAAAGAACCAACACATGTTTCAATTGAGGAAACTGAAGACAAGTTTGAATGATTTACCTCATCCTCAGGCATTTTTCTTGGACAAAGCTTCTTGAGCTTGAAGGAAATGTTTCTCCATGTCATGCAGTCTTTGGAGAATTGTTTCCTTCTCATTCTTCATAGCCAACAATTGTGCATGAAGCTTAACGCTTTCTCTTTTATCCTCAATGAGAATCTGCACCATGTCCTTCACCTTAATGGATTCATTCTTCATGTCCTCATTGAAGAATTTCATGAAGGAGGAAACTTCACTTTTGGAAGAAGTTGACATCATGTAAATGGTCAATTAACAAAAGGAACTTCCAACTAAAAGTTCTCAAAGCTTTCAAAAAAAATGACAAGCTTTTGACCAAATGTCTTTACAGCCATACTCTTATTCAAGTAGCCCTAAAACACAAACTCCAGTAGCTTTTGTAGAAAACACAAATCAAATGGGTTTGTTTTCCAAAGATAATCTTGAGGTAAATTGTCGTAAGGAAAATAGTCTTCAACCCTTTCCAAGACTTAGCTAACATCAACTATCCTTTCAACTCAAGCAAACTCATACAATCAACCATTTTGCAAACAATAAAACAGTCAATCTCTTACACCGCTTTAACACCTTTTGCACAAACAAGTGCTCAACCCGAGCTTTGATACGATCTAATTTCAAAAATGAAACTACTTGTTTTTGCTGTGCAAGGTATTCATTTCCATTAAAATATATGTGCAAACTGTAACTAATGTCTTGCAATTGAAACAAGAGTTTTGGGTAAATTTTTGAGTCTTATGTGTGACGGAGGATTATCTCAATTTACTGTTTATCATATCAAATCTGAAAAACATAGCAAGATAAATTCACATAATATAACATAGCAGATGATAAGGAAGTTCACTCCTCCTGTGCTACATCTTCTAGGTCCAAGGCTCCCAAATGGGCATGTCCTTGCTTGAATTAGACGCTCAAAATGGTTATACAGTGAGAAGAAAGGCTAAACAGGAAAAATAAGCTATGAAAATGAGTTCATAACACACAAAATAGTCAAGAATGACTTTTGGTTCACTTCCAATGGCTAACCACAGCCCAATATAGCTCCAACAACCCCTAGGCCCTGATGGCTTTCCAAGATTCTTCATTGCAAAAACACCTAAAGATGAGCTCTGATGGCTCTAAAACTTGTACCAGTGTCTCTAGAATGATGAGAAGATACGAAATCAGAAAAAGAAAATTTGTCCAAAAAGGTTCTTCCTTCCAAAAGTTATGACCAACTGAAGTTTCATCCAGTTTCACCTAGAAAAACTCCACCAAATTTGGTGAACTGGCAGTTAAATCCAGAAAAAATGGCAAACGTGCCAAAATTGGCTCACTCTACCAAATTGACTGCCAACATGACCATAACCGCTGGCTGAAAATGCTGTGGAGTATTGAAGAAGGTATGTTTTCATTGACTATTTTACCATATTTTCTCTAGAACTCATAACATCTTTGCATCATGAACTAGGAAGATAATGGGAAATCATGACAAAATCTATAAAGATTTATATGCAACATGAAAACGCTAATAATTGCTATTTCTTATGTAGGAAAAGGCAAAAACTAAAGATTTTCGCTCCAAGGAAAAAGACAGGGCCAAGCTAACTGCTGTCCCTTTGGTGGGGAAACATATGCAAACAAGACGATCTAAATTAAAACATCTCAGCCAAGGAAAGGAAAAGGAGGTATCGACTCGGCGCAAGAAAACGACCAGATAACTGAGGATTAACAGCTTGGTGAATTCCTCAGGATCCTTTGATCCTAAGGGATCGTTGCTTTAACTATTTTTGCGTCCTTGATATCTCTGCTTCAGCTGTTATAAGTAGGGGTAGGACTGCTAGCCCTGGGGGATGATTAATTTGTGATGTAACTTTGTTCTATACTTGAACTTTGATCATCGACTCTCGTTGAGAAGAGATTTACTATAACTCTGTTTCAATGCTTTAATATAAATCTAGTTGTTGTTCCATCTGTGATTCTGGAATAACTTCAAACGGTGTATACCTGGAGGCTAAGGGCCCGGCCCTGGTGGAACACTTGCTCCTGTATCATTATCTTTAGTTCATGTGTGGTTTTTATTATCAGCTTGAATAGGTAATTTGTTGTGTTTTGTTATCTTATATTGTAGCTCTGTTATATTTCATATATCATTCTCTGCAACAAGGAAGTCGTAATGTGCATTTTGATATTATAGCGTATTACTATTCCTTTAAAGTCGTTAATGTAACATTGTTGTTCTCTACAAAATGCTATTGTTGTTTAATTGCGGAGTAATCAAGTTGTAACCTTCTTAAGTTGGTATTACTGTATTTGTCTATGGTTTATACTTTATCCGATTATTGTTCAATTGACATTGCAGTTCCATTATGAATTGTGATCGTTACCCTTTCTAACCAGGATTAATACTTGTGGTATCAGACTCAGATTACTGTTTTTCTTAATATCTCTGTATGCTATGTGTATTATTATTTCAGCACCGTAGGCTCTAAGCGTTGTTCCATATTTCATTGGTAATTGGTTTCCGTTCCATTTCCGTTTGTTGTTCGATTTATCCTTTGAGTATTCTGTAGGATAAGGCTATTGCACTTGTTTCTGTAGATTAAGGTGTTCTTGTTCATCAGATTTAGTGTTGTTACATTTTCTAGTTGTTGTTCCATTTCTTAATTGTTGTTCCATTTCCTGTTATTTGCGTTATTGATTGCTTTGATGTGTAGAACGATCTTAAACTATAGTGGGCATTGGAATTTGTTGTCTAGTCCCTAGATTGATGATCTATTCCTTGATTACTTTTGGTTACATCAGTTTCCAAAGGGATGAGTTATTGTTACTAGACCCTTGACTAATACATTGCTTATTTTTCCGAATGAATGATTTAGGCTTCAAGGTATTTTGGTGTAAGTAGATTTTCTTTCAAGCATCTGTTTACTCCTATATTTTCTTGAGCACTATATTACTAGCATTACTCTGACAAATGACAGCCTCAAACTGAGTACACTCTTTGAGATAACAAATCATTCCTGGATTGACAAGTTAATGTGAGGTAATTAGAGGTGAAAAAGACCCTTTTTACGACTCAACATTTTGGCGCCGTTGCCGGGGAAGAGTGTAGCCATTTTTTTCTTTTTTCAGAGTAGTGTAGGAACCTGTTAGGAAAGAGTTGGGTTTTAAAAATGGAAGGTAAGAACTTGTGTAAGGAGTATGTAATAGCCCTGCTCCCCAGCCCGATTTCCTACAGATTTGTTGTTGTTTTGTTTGGGTAGAACCTAGCAGTTGATTTGTGTGCATGACTAAGCAGAAAAAGCCAGAAAAGAATCCCAAACCTCTACCCAAGCCTAATAAAGCTAAGGAGCCAGTGACCCTTGGCCGATCGACCTTTATAGACAAATATTTAAGAAAGCAGAATCTCAGCCTTCAGTAGGACCTAGAAAAGTTATTTCTAGACAACCTACTAGTTCCCTTAAGGCCATAGGATCACCATCTGTAGCCTTTGCTAAGGTGCATAGTTAAACTGAAGAGCAATATTTCCAAGAAATTGAAAATTCTAGCTCAAAATCATTACAAGAAGGGAACCTTAGTAATCTCTGTGAAGGAAGGGGAGAAACAGGTGAAGCAGAAGAACCAAAATCGCCTCCTAGGGTAATTCAACCATTAAGTAGCCGAGATAAGGGGAGTGCTGCAAAAATCATTTATAACGAAATTCAAAAACTTGAATCCCCTCAGACATTAGGCACTCTCATCATCCCAGATAAAGGAAGTGCTGTCAAGGCCATTCCCATTAGAGCCATTCCCTATCGATAACCTAGGAATACCCTCCTAGATATCCCAGAAGGCTATTGGCATATATTTGATCAAATGGCCCAAAATCAGCCTAACACCCAAACCTCTACTCTACAATACCCCATTGTGGATACTGCAGCAAATGCACCTATGAAGGCAATTCCCCTTCAGCATATCCCTACATTCCGTGGCCTTACATCAGAAGATCCAGATGCATTTCTGTTTGAATTCAACGTGTTGTGTAGAGGATATGACTATATCACCGATCCCCAGAAACTGAAATTATTTCCTTCTACATTAAAAGGAGCTGCTTTGAGATGGTTTATGGGATTAGGTGGTGGTGTTATAAATAATTGGGATCAAATGAAAGAGTCTTTTCTAAAAAAGTATCAGGATTATTGCAGGTCTCGAGAGTTAAAAGATGAAATATTTCATATGGTAGCTAAACCAAATGAAACATTGGAAGAGTATGTTGAATGATTCCAGTATAATCTTCAAATATCTCATTATGCATCATTACCTTTACTTAATAATGTATTAAAAACAACATTAATTAGGGGAATGAAGGAACAATGGATTGAGACATTAAACATTATGGGGAAAGGAGATATTTATCAAGAAAATTTTGCTAACATTATTGATTTATGTATCAACAGTTCGAGAGGCACCACAAGACTAAAACCAGTAGAGCATGATTGATTCACACGAGATAATAGAATTTCGGCAGAAGGAGTAACTCGTGCAGAAATTGGAAATTTATTAGAAAATTTTAAAACTGAAATATTGGGGACGCTGACAACACAACTTGATATTATGCAGGCTAAACAGAGGCAAGTAGAAGCAGAACAAAATTTGGCAATCTTCTGTCCCAGATGCAGGAAGAAACACAGCCACAAGGAGTGTCCATTAGATGCAGTTCAAGTTTGCGCCATTTGTACAAAAGGCCACTCCACAGAGAGCCGCCCCTCACTTCCTGGATTGAAAGTAGTATACAAGGAAGCAGAAGAAGAGCCAGAACCAGTGTATCTACTTAATCAATGCCGTCAGTGGCAGTGGCGACAAACAGGGATGTTTTCAGATGCAGCTTCTTCTTTCCAGCCTCAGCAATACCATGCTCAACAATATAATTCAATGTGGAAAAATCAACCTCCCTTCCCGAACTGGTCACAACAATCATTCCCTTCATCATCCCCATGGCTGAGTCAAGCAAGCCAACCCAATTGGCCAAATTTTCCCTATACCCCACCATATTGGCAAAACAATGTTTTTCCATCGCAATGGACTCCTCCTACTTCATAGAGTCAAACCTGGTAGATAAACTGGCAAAGACCGATGAACCATCCAGTAGGAACTATCCCGCTCCCTCAACCTACGTTTCCAGCTCTACAACAAAATCCCCAGTCTAATTTAAGGCCGCAACTCCTAGCCAACCCAACCCTAATCCAAATAATAGACTGATCTAGACCATCCAAATAATTGAAACACCAGAAACAGGAACCGATCTAAAGGAGTGTGATGACCTTCAATTAAGATCGGGGTGTATCATTGAAACAGAGGGAGATAAACAAATCCATGTTGAAAATCAGTTACCTGTAGAAAAACCGTTACAGGAAGAGGACGTGCCCATACAACAAATTCATGATCCAGCAACCACATCCTCTCCTCCATTCCCAGAATGCTCGATTATACCTTGACCTATACAACATCCTGATTTTGACATTCTGGGAGAATTACAAAACCTGTACATAAAAATCCCGCTCCTCCAAGCCATTCAAGACATCTCAATATATGCAAAAACTATCAAGGAGCTATGTATAAAGAAACCAAGGAGGAAAATTAATATACCCAAAAGTCCAAGTGGTTGGAACTTTACCTGACTTATTATCAGGAAAAGAAATACCCGTTAAATATGAAGACCCAGGAAATCCAATAGTAACCATACAGATCTATGGTCAAACCTTCTCTAATGCCTTAGCTGATCTAGGAGCTGCAATTAACATCTTAACAACCGCTACTTGCCAAAAACTAAGCATTACATCAGTAGAACTGACCTCCACTTTATTAGAATTGGTTGAGCATTCCGTAGTTAGGCCAGAGGGCACACTACAGGATTTTATGGTATCTGTTGATTCCTGAGAATATCCGGCCAATTTTCTGATAATAAACCCCAAAAACTGACTTGATGGACGCCCATTGATCTTAGGCAGACCTTGGCTCGCAACTGCCGATGCTTATATTGGCTGTCAACAAGGAAATATGACCATTTCTAGGGGGATAAATATTAAGAATCTAGCTTTATACCCCCCAACACAGCCAAGTGTCATGATAATAAAAACTAACAAGAACCCTGTGTCATACCTTACAGAAAATGTTAGATCTCCATTAACCATACAGGAGGCCCTCGATTTTAAAGACCAAACAGAAGAAGATGCTATTAATAATTTCATTAGCCAAGCCGAACCCAGACCCCACGTACAATGTCACATGATAGAAGCAACATTTGATAACGCATTAGAAGAGGACCTTCTTAAAGATACGCATGATCAACCAATACCTACTATCTCTGTCTTGAATAGCAAAATTGTGGAAATTGAGCCAGGAAATACTTTAAACATTAATGCCAACCTGACTTACGAACAAGAAAAGAAACTCATCTAGTTATTGAGGAAACATAAAGAAGCATTTGCATGGGACTACCCTGATATGAAAGGAATTGATTCCTAGTTATGTACACACCACACTTATTTAGAAAAGGATGTGAGACCTGTTTGCCAACCGCAAAGGAGATTTAGTCCTCATCTAAAAGAAGTTGTAAAAGCTGAACTCCAATGACTTTTGGATGTTAACTTCATATACCCTATCTCCGATAGTAAATGGTCTCTCCACTTTTTGTGGTACCGAAGAAGAATGGAAAGTGGAGGATTTGTGTAGACTATAGAGAATTAAATAAAGCAACACAAAAAAACCACTTTCCCCTTCCATTTATTGATCAAGTATTAGACACTTTGGTAGGAAATAAATTCTTTTCTTTCTTAGATGGCTTCAGTGGATACAATCAGATTCAAATTGCCCCTGAAGACCAAGACAAAACTACTTTTACTTGTCCTTGGGGAACATTTGCCTATAGCGTTTTACCTTTTGGCTTATGCAATGCTCCTACCACATTTCAAAGAGCTATCCTCAACATTTTTTCAGACCTAATAAATGAGGGGCTCGAAGTCTACATGGATGATTTTACACCATACGGAGATGATTTTGATCCAGCATTGTACACACTGGAAAAAGTCTTGCAGTGTTGCATTGCCACCAGGCTTTGCTTAAGCCATGAAAAATGCTATATGATGATGACTGAAGGACTTATTCTAGGCCACTATATCTCAGCAGCTAGCATGCAAGTAGACCCAACCAAAATCCAAATAATTTTTCTAATTCCCACCCCTAGCACTCAAACAGAGGTACGTAGTTTTCTTGGATTCTCTCGTTATTATAGAAGGTTCATAGAACATTATTCACATATTGCTGCACCTCTATATACACTAACAGGTAATTTTGACTTTCTTTGGATAGAAAAATGTGACCGTGCTTTTCAAGATCTGAAGAAGCTTGTCTCCACAGCTCTAGTCCTTCGTGGACTAAAAATTGGAACCTACCATTCCAGATTTCATCAGATGCCTCAAATACAACTATTGGAGCAGTCCTTGGGCAGGAAGAGGATAAAAAACCATATGAAATTTATTATATTAGCAAGAATTTATCCTCTGCTGAATTAAATTATACTATTACTGAAAAGGAATTTCTAGCTGTAATACATGCTATCAATAAGTTCAGGCATTACATTATAGGATATCCTGTTACTTTATATACAGATCACTCTGCCATAAAATATTTAGCAAATAAACCAATCACAACTGGTAGAATAGCTAGATGGCTGATTTTATTGCAGGAATTTGACATTACAATCAAGGACAGACCCGGAAAAGAAAATCCTGTAGCTGACTTTCTCTCCTGAATACCAAAACCAGTGGATGCAACAGTAGTTGAAGATCAATTCCCAGATGAGCATTTGTTTGTTGTCACTATTAAAACACCCTGGTATGCTGATGTTGCGAACTACTTAGCAGTAGATAAATTACCAAAACATCTTACCCCTAATGAATGGAAACAGATTGTCCAGCAAAGTGTTCGATTTTCCTGGATTGGGGGCTACCTGTTTCATACAGGAGCAGATATGCACATCAGGAGATGTGTCTGGGAGGATGAAATTTTTGATATTTTGAAATCTTGTCATGATGGACCATGTGGTAGACACTTTTCCGATAAGAGAACTGGACATAAGGTGCTACAAATAGGGTATTATTGGCCTACGATTTTCAAAGACGCAAAGAAGTTCGTTCAAGCTTGTGACAGTTGTCAAAGAGCAGGACGCCCTAGTTAGCCTGATGAAATGCCCCTGAACCCACAACTGGTTGTCGAACCATTTGAGCGATGGGCACTTGATTTTTTTGGTCCAATCAACCCATCTTCGAATTAGAAAATATATATTCTAGTGGCAACAGAATACGTCACCAAGTGGGTTGAAGCAGAAGCATTACCGAGAGCTACAAAGGATTCTGTCATACAACTCCTGTTTCATATATTTGTACAATATGGGCTTCCAAGGCATATAATTACAGATGGTGGACCATAGTTTGCTGGTAATAATATTGTTGCAACACTTAAAAACTATCATATCCAGAATAAAATTACTACTCCATACCACCCACAAGCAAACGGTCAAGTAGAAAGCAGCAACAAAATAATAGAAGCAATCCTGACAAAAACCATTGCGTCACATAGACGCGATTGGGCTGCAAGATTACTAGAAGCCTTCTGGGCCTATAGGACAATGTGGAGAAGCACTACTAGCTATTCACCATACCAATTGGTGTTTGGAAAGCAACCCATTTTCCCCATAGAATTCGAAATCCAAACACTGCAAACATCACAAGAAGTCGGCCCAGATCTAAACGAGGCACAGATTAATAGATTACAACAGGTCAATGAGCTAGATGAAATCAAGCTCTCTGCTCTTCAGCAGAGAGCTAAATGGCATGACGCTCTCATTAAAAACAAATTCTTTCGTGAAGGAGACTGGACGCTCTTATACGATTCCTGGGAAACTTCACACTCGCTGGCTAGGGCCATATGAAATCCAGAAGGTACATGATAATGGCACCCTAACTCTAGTCACTATTGATGGATCTAGTCATACCTTTAAAGTAAATGGCCATCGAGTTTGACTATACCACAAACCACTTACTCGGGAATCCTTTTGTCAGCAACTACGCGGGGACTCCGATATGGAAATTCTACAGGGGGAAAAGCAATCTTCCTCACCTGTGATTCATTAAGTGATTCACCTTTTTTTATATACTTTGTATATAATTTCTTTGTTCTATTTTTCCTACTATTCCTCTTCTAAGAAACAACATTTGTGTGCACTTTTGTCATTTTTGCTATTCCTTTTCTAAAGAGACAACATTTTTGTTTGTTGTTCCTTTTTCAAAAGAACAACACCTTTGTTTTAGCCGTTTCTTTTTCTTTTCCATTTTGTTGTTCCTTTTCTAAAGGAACAACAATTGAGAGTTTTGTTGTTCCTTTTCCAAAGGAATGACACTTTTTCATTTTGCTATTCCTTTTCTAAAGGAACAACATTTGAGTGTTTTGTTGTTCCTTTTCCAAAGGAATGGCACTTTTTCATTTTGTTGTTCCTTTTCTAAAGGAACGACATTTGAGTGTTTTGCTGCTCCTTTTCCAAAGGAACGACACTTTTTTATTTTTGTTGTTCCTTTTTCAAAGGAACGAACGAAATTTGCATTTTTCTGTTCCTTTTCCAAAGGAATGACACTTTTCAACACCTGTGTCTCTGCTGTTCCTTTTTCAAAGGAACGACACTTTTGGTTTTTTGTTGTTCCTTTTCTAAAGGAACGACATGTTTGGTTTTTGTTGCTCCTTTTTCGAAGGAAAGACACTTTCGATTTTGCTGTTCCTTTTTCAAAGGAACAACACTTGAATTCCTTTGCCCTTCCTTTTTCAAACAACAACATTCTTGTATTCGTTTTACTTATGCTTATAGATCCCTGTTGTTCCTCTTGTTTCAGGTCTTTTGGAGTACAACTATACACTCATTCAATGGATACAAAGCTAGAGCATACTGAAATCAGCAAATTATGTAAAATCGCTACATTTACAAGAAATTGTTGTGAATTGATAAAGAGGAACGAAGGAAGGACACAATTATTCATTACTTTTGCTGTCATTACCCTACTAACGCCAACATGATTGGTCATATTTATCATGCTGGTTCTTTTTAAATTCCCATAATCTTCTTTGATAATTATTAAGGAATAAGAACAAAGGGTTCATATCTTTCTATTGAGATGTTAAGGCTTCTTCCACCATTCCTACTCTTAAGGAGGGCCGAACCACCCTTTGTGTATAAATAGGAAAGCATGTTATAAAAATAAAAAAAAAGACGAATGTTTTGAATTATCAAATGCAGGATAAGGGGTCTCATCAAGAGCCAGCCTACCATGATCATAAGGAATAAAGTGAAATGGAATTCCCACTATGGCCACCACACCAGGGATATGGTCCAAGAGGCACATCAGAAAAAATAAAGAGTCCTTGGAATAGGAGGTCACATCACAAGCTGGCTTTCCCACCTTTCACTCCTTCATGGTGAATGGCATTATGATTTAACTAGTTACCAAGCGAGCATAATGACCTCGATTTTGACACTGAATAAAACTTCCCATGCATACACAAAGGATCATGGTTCCATGGGTGAAACAAAGAACTCTGCCAAGGTTATGGAAACTTGTCGGCAACAGAGCTCTGTTAATGGTATTGAAGTCACATTTCTTATATGCCAATAGTCATCATTAATACCTTTTTCGGTCTTATACCTTTGTAATATGTCAAATAGGATTATGTATATCCCTTCCCGAAACCATTAAACACATGAAAATCCATTATAACCAATCATGACAGAAAAAGTAGAAATGGCCGCATTACACTCGTTATGCACGTCAGTTGTCCTATCCTCCCAGCCTCGCATCATGTAACCACATTTTCTTATTTATTAAGCAACCCTATTATACACCTCGATTTTGGTAACCTGCTACCAGAACAGATCAGCCCACCGCTTCTTCATTTGACGGCCGAGGATGGCCTATCACATTGTGGGGGGGTTGACTTCATAATTTGCAGATATACATGTCAATCTATTACTCGGGAATGGCAAGGATTAACGGTATCTCATTTTTCATGCCTTGTTGTTCCTAAGATATTTCCGTCTATAACAATTAGTAAGATTTGAACGAGCATTGCGATTTTACTATTTTCTTCTATGTTGCTAATAGTTTGAACAGCTTGTTGTTCCATTGCCATTTCTATGTTTTTACAGTGAGCTAAAAGCATTGGAAGAAGGTCAATTCGAAGAGAACCATAGGTATTGACAATTTTCGATGCTGCACAAGAAATCCTGCCAAAGGCAGGATGGTTAGTCTATCTTAATCACATACAGGAATCCAACGAGACAATGGCAATAGAATTCTTGCAGAATTTACAAGAAAATCACTCCACAGTAAGGGGAAAACATATAACAGTCACCGATGACGTAATTGCAAAGGTCTCGGGACTGCCAGCCACTGGACCTGTGTGAACTTTGAAGAAGGAGAGACTGCAAAAGATCATGGGGATCTTCCAGGATGTAGGCCAGAACCTGACAGTTAAAGGAAAGGGAGTCCTACCAGTAGCATTAGGAGAACCATGGGCAGAATTGGCGAGGATCATCCAAAGCTACATCACCTGTGAAGGTAGGAAAGACGTGGTAATACCATGACACCTTAAAATCTTAGCTGTATTAAAAGAAAAATGCTCTATGAACCTACCTGCATTTTTAAATTCATTATTGCATGATGTTGCTTGAAGCATGAAAAAGTCACAACATGTGGAATTGGTGGTGAGTCACCATGGGCTAATACAGCTAATAGTTAGCCATATTTGGCTCAGGAACAGAGCAACTCGGAAGAACTAATTGCTATAATAGATGGGGCACTAACTCTGCCAGCTCCAAAACACAAACACACTACCAGTACACCAGCTAGACCATCCAAATGGAGAAAATTAGTTAGATTGGCATGAATTAGAGGAAGGTTGGAAAATCCGCAAGGGGGTACCAGCCAGCCTATGGAGAGATGACTCAGGGGATGAGCAACCCTCGCAATTGGAAGGAGAAGAGAATGAGAAAGAAGTAGAAGAAAATGAGGAAGGAGAGACAGATGAAGAGACAGAGCAACCTTAGCAGGTGGAGGCGGAGGCAGAATAACGTGAAGAGAGTCCACTGCAAAGTCCATTACAAGAGGACGAATTGGCCAAAATTCTGGCCAATATGGGTGAATATGGCCAGCCTCTCAGCCCGCTAGGCCTCCAGACTGAGGAAGAACCAAAGGAGCATTCTGCTCAGGATAAAAATGCACCCGAGGAATTGTACGACAAGAAAGAAAACGAAGAGAATCATTATGTTTATGATGATGAAGATATGGGAGGTGAACAATCCACTCCCAGCCAGTCTACACCAGTAGAATTGCATGAAGAAGAAGGGGTGGATAAGGAAGTTACCCAGGAATTAACAGAACCAGCTAGGGTTTCTACTCCTGAGCAGCCTGAACAAAACATTGAAGGAGCACCCCAAGAGGAAAACCAGGGAATTGGCTAGGATAGCCGTGTAGGCCTGAGTAAACAGACAATTGTTCCTTCTAAGGAAGTAGAAGAAATCAAAAAATTACGAAAATAACAACAAAGGTTACTAAATGTGATAGCTCGACTTCAGGAGCAAATCAGGGTTTTGAGGATAAGAAAGAGAACAAAGAGAACTTCTGGGGAAACACATGCAGCTACTCCAGTGAAACCTCCCAAGAAAAAGATCGGAAAGACCCATGTTTAGCTTGATATTCAAAATCCTGCTAAAGAATAGTCTATTGTTCAAATTGCTATCGAAGAACAACCTGTTGTTCAAATCGTCATTGAGGAACAATTTGCTATTCAAACTCTTGTTAAAGAACAAACTGCCATTCAAAAGCAAAAGGAACAACATTCTACTGTTGCTCATATCGAAGTACAAACGGACGATATATTGACCTGTGACAAAGAAGTTCAGACAGAGACATAACCCTCTGAAAGGATGCAGACTATGAATACAAGGCGACACAATAGGAAGATTCAAGTAAATCTTCCGCTAGCCACTACTATGTGGGACAACGATCCCAAGACAGTAACCCTACGAGAGGGTTTGATGCAAGCGCAACAAGCAGTTGAAAAACTCACCGAACAAACAGTTTCTCGAGAAAAGTATGAAGAATTACAACAACAGCTAACGAATGTTAATTTATCTGAGAGCCAAGCCTTTGAAGGATGGCGAAAAGAACAAGAAAAAGTTGCAAAGGTAACTCAAAGATTGGATGTAGTCATTAGACAGATGGATACCTTATGCTCTTTGTACACTGATGTCCTAGCATGTAGAGCCCCTGCCAAGAATTATGCCTTGTTTTTAATGGAACGATATTTGCAATTGAAAATTAAGGCCGTCAAAGCAGGAGCCCCTATCCAAATTAAGGCCATTGATGATTTTATAAATTTTTGTAAGCATTATGGAGTGAAGGTTCAAAGACTACTGTGTGAGTTCTATCTAGATAACCTTGTGCTAGACCAGGACACAGAGCAGAACCCTGGCCCTTTCATTGTGGATATCCAACTGTAGGAATTTATTTCGTTTGGAGTCAATCAAATTAAATGGCTTAAAACCTATAATGCCTTCCAAAGACAAGAAAACGGATTAGACTTATGGGTAAGAGTTGAGGCTAGAGACCCACTACAGTTATGGAAAAAACATAGGAGCCTTATGAGGACTTCAGGCATGATTGATGCATTAAAACCCATTCATACAACAATCAACCGACAAGGGATAGAATACTTCTTTACCATTAAGGACCTTTCCGTTGCAGCTGCTAAATTTCGATATCAGACCTCTAATCTAAACATCCAACTCAGGGAACCATTTAATTACGAGAATTTTAAGCTAGCCGCTGATCGTGTGAACCTCTATGGCAAAATTATCTTGAGGGCAGGGCCATCTTGGTTAGGATATAGGTTTCGAAGCCTGATTATTTGGCACCCTACACTTGGATACCAAGCCCTGTATGAGATGCCTGAGGGTCAGACATGCCATCTTTTTGAACACCTAGCTAGGCATTACGGCTGTAGGCCACCACATGAGATCCCATCTCCAGCCTACTCTCTCACTACCTTACATGTCAACTACAATGTTTTCATGAGGGCATGAAAAAGGGTAAGCAGGGGGGTGTGTGGAGTATTGAAGAAGGTATGTTTTCATTGACTATTTTGCTATCTTTTCTCTAGAACTCGTAACATCTTTGCATCATGAACTAGGAAGATAATGGGAAATCATGAAAAAATATATAAAGATTTATATGCAATATGAAAATGCTAATAATCGCTATTTCTTATGTAGGAAAAGGCAAAAACTAAAGATTGCCGCTCCAAGGAAAAAGACCGGGCCAAGCTAACCGTTGTCCCTTTGGCAGGGAACCATATGCAAACAAGACGATCTAAACTAAAACATCTCAACCAAGGAGAGGAAAAGGAGGTATCGACTCGACACATGAAAACGACTGGATAACTGAGGATTAACAACTTGGTGAATCCCTCAGGATCCTTTGATCCTGAGGGATTGCTACTTTAACTATTTTTGCATCCTTGATATCTCCACTTCAGCTGTTATAAGTAGGGGCAGCACTGCTAGCCCCGGGAGATGGTTAATTTGTCATGTAACTTTGTTCTGTACTTGAACTTTGATCATTAACTCTCGTTGAGAAGATATTTACTGTAACTCTATTTGAATGCTTTAATATAAATCTAGTTGCTATTCCATCTGTGATTCTGGAATAACTTCAAGCGGTGTATCCCTGGAGGCTAAGGGCTCGGCCCTGGTGGAACACTTGCTCTGGTATCATTATCTTTAGTTCGTGTGTGGTTTGTATTATCAGCTTGAATTGGTAATCTGGTGTGTTTTTTAATCTTATATTGCAGCTCTGTTATATTTCATATATCGTTCTCTGCAACAAGGAAGTCGTAATGTGCATTCTAATATTATAACGTATTGCTATTCCTTTAAAGTCGTTAATGTAACATTGTTGTTCTCTACAGAATGCTATTGCTGTTTAATTTTGGAGTAATCAAGCTGTAACCTTCTTAAGCTGGTATTAATGTATTTGTCTATGGTTTATACTTCATACGATTGCTGTTCAATTGACATTGCATTTCCATTATGAATTGTGATCATTACCCTTTCTAACCAGGATTAATACTTGTGGTATTAGACTGAGATTATTGTTTTTCTTAATATCTCTATATTCTTTGTGTATTATTTATTTCAGTACCGTAGGCTCTAAGCGCTGTTCCATATTTCATTGGTAATTGGCTTCCGTTCCATTTCTATTTGCTATTCGATTTATCCTTTGAGTATTCTATAGGATAAGGCTGTTGCACTTGTTTCTATAGATTAAGGTGTTGTTGTTCATCAGATTTAGTTGTTGTTACATTTTCTAGTTGTTGTTCCATTTCTTAATTGCTATTCCATTTCCCGTTATTTGCGTTATTGATTGCTTCGGTGTGCAGAACGATCTGAAACTGTAGTGGGCATTGGAATTTGCTGTCTAGTCCCCAGATTGATGATCTATTCATTGATTACTTTTGGTTACATCAGTTTCCAAAGGCATGAGTTATTGTTACTGGACCCTTGACTGATACATTGATTATTTTTCTGAATGAATGATTTAAGCTTCAAGGTATTTTGCTGTAAGTATATTTTCTTTCAAGCATCCGTTTACTCATGTATTTTCTTGAGCACTATAGTACTAGCATTACTTTGAAAAATGACAACCTCAAACTGAGTAGACTCTTTGAGATAACAAATCGTTCCCGGATTGACAAGTTAATGTTAGGTAATTAGAGGTGAAAAATACCCTTTTTACGGCTCGACATTTTGGTGCCGTTGCGGGGGAAGAGTGTAGCCATTTGTTTCTTTTTCGGAGTAGTGTAGGAACCTGTTAGGAAAGAGTTGGGTTTTAAAAACGGAAGGTAAGAACCTGCGTAAGGAGTATGTAATAGCCCTGCTCCCCAGTCCGCTTTCCTACATATTTGTTGTTGTTTTGTTTGGGTAGAACCTAGCAGTTGATTTGTGTGCATGACTAAGCAGAAAAGGCTAGAAAAGAATCCCAAACCTCTACCCAAACCTGATAAAGCTAAGGAGCCAGTGACCCTTGGCCAATCGACCTTTATAGACGAAATCTTTAAGAAAGCAGAATCTTAGCCTTCAGTAGGGCCTAGAAAAGTTATTTCTAGACAACCTACTAGTTCCCTTCAGACCACAAGATCACCATCTGTAGCCTTTGCTGAGGTGCATAGTCAAACTGAAGAGCAATATTTTCAAGAAATTGAAAATTCTAGCTCAAAATCATTGCAAGAAGGGAACCTTAGTAATCTCTGTGAAGGAAGGGGAGAAACAAGTGAGGAAAAAGAACCAAAATCTCCTCTTAGGGTAATTCAGCCATTAAGCAGCCCAGATAAGGAGAGTGTTGCAAAAATCATTTATAACGAAATTCAAAAACCTAAATCCCCTCAGACATTAGGCACTCTCGTCATCCCAGATAAGGGAAGTGTTGTCAAGGCCATTCCCATTAGAGCCATTCCCCATCGAAAACCTAGGAATACCCTCCTAGATATCCCAGAAGGCTATTGGCATATATTTGATCAAATGGCCCAGAATCAACCTAACACCCAAACCTCTACTCTGCAATACCCCATTGTGGATACTGCAGCCAATGCACCTATGAAGGCAATTCCCCTTCAGCATGTCCCTACATTCCATCGCCTTACATCAGAAGATCTAGATGCATTTCTATTTGAATTTGACGTGCTGTGTAGAGGATATGACTATACCACCGATCCCCAGAAACTGAAACTATTTCCTTCTACATTAAAAGGAGCTGCTTTGAGATGGTTTATGGGATTAGGTGGTGGTGTTATAAATAATTGGGATCAAATGAAAGAGTCTTTTGTAAAAAAGTATCAGGATTATTGCAGGTCTCAAGAATTAAAAGATGAAATATTTCAGATGGTAGCTAAACCAAATGAAACATTGGAAGAGTATGTTGAACGATTCCAGTATAATCTTCAAAGATCTCCTTATGCATCATTACCTTTACCTGATAATGTATTAAAAACAACATTAATTAGGGGAATGAAGGAACAATGGATTGAGACATTAAACATTATGGGGAAAGGAGATATTTATCAAGAAAATTTTGTTGACATTATTGATTTATGTATCAGCAGTTCGAGAGGCAGCACAAGACTAAAACTAACAGAGCATGATTGATTCGCACGAGATAATAGAATTTCGGCAGAAGGAGTAACTCGTGCAGAAATTGGAAATTTATTATAAAATTTTAAAATTGACATATTGGGGACGCTGACAACACAACTTGATATTATGCAAGCTAAACAGAGGCAAGTAGAAGTAGAACAAAATTTGGCAATCTTCCGTCCCAGATGTAGGAAGAAACATAGCCACAAGGAGTGTCCATTAGATGCAGTTCAAGTTTGCGCCATTTGAACAAAAGACCACTCCACAGAGAGCTACCCCTCACTTCCTGGATTGAAAGCAGTATACAAGGAAGCAAAAGAAGAGCTAGAACCAGTGTATCTACTTAATCAGCGCCGTCAGTGGCAGCCGCGACAAACAGGTATGTTTTCAAACCCAACTTATTCTTTCCAGCCTCAGCAATACCATGCTCAACAATATAATTCAATGTGGCAAAATCAACCTCCCTTCCCGAATTGGTCACAACAATCATTCCCTTCATCATCCCCATGGCCGAGTCAAGCAAGCCAACTCAATTGGCCAAATTTTCCCTATACCCCACCATATTGGCAAAACAATGTTTTTCCACCGCAATGGACTTCTCCTACTTCACAGAGTCAAACCTGGCAGATAAACTGGCAAAGACCAATGAACTAGCCAGTAGGAACTATCCTTCTCCCTCAACCTACACTGCCAGCTCTACAAAAAAATCCCCAGTCTAATTTAAGGCCGCAACTCCCAGCCCAACCCAACCCCAATCCAAATAACAGACCAGTCTACACCATTCAAATAATGAAAACACTAGAAACAGGAACCGATCTAAAGGAGTGTGATGACCTTCAATTAAGATCGGGCGTATCATTGAAATAGAGGGAGATAAAACAATCCAATTTGAAAATCAGTTACCTCTTGTAGGTGTGTCTAGAGTTCACAATGATTGGACCCGGCTCTTGCTTAAGCTTTAAGGTAACCTCCTCCTTCCTTGAAACAAAACGCACAAAACCTAAATTTATCATTTTCTTGATATATATTATAATGAAAAAAATTTAACCAAAAGGAATATAGGAATGATAAGGAGGCACTTATGAACCATATATTCTTATTTTGTTGTGGTTTTTATACATGTACCAGTTCCCCACACTTGTAGCAGGACTTAATTATATAATTCGCTTGATTTTTTGTAAAAATATTTGGGGAAATTTGTCTAACAAAATCACAAATGCTACATACATAAAATGTGTGGGACACCCTAAAAAAAACTTCATCATTCTTCTTTCGTATCATAATGGAAATCTAGTAGATCACTGATTTTTTCTCACCCTTAGAATTATGAACTTGTAGTCTCAAACTAGAAAATTTTATGACTTGGAAATACAACATGAGGTATACAAGAAAGGATGGATACATGAAGTATATTGTATCACTAAATCGAGAGAGCTGAAAATTAATTGCATGTCAGATGTACATATGAAATCAAAATTTACATTTGTCTTTCTTAAGGAAGAAAAAGCACTGGAAAATCCTAATAGTTTTTCATCAACAAAATGTATATCATCAAGCCCCAAAATACAACAATGGTAGAGAGGAATTGTTGAACAAATTTATAGAACATACTTAATTGGCATGTTGAGACTAATTATGGGATAGGGGAACCAACAAGTAACATAGACTCTAGCATTCACGAAACCACCCTTGGCAATTCAGTTGGTAATGCTCACCCCCTTGGTGGTTTTAATTTGGGGAGAGGGGCCCCTTACAATCAATCTCATATGTTGATCAGACGTATGTGGTTTGGTGCAAATCCCAACCACAATTTCTCTCCCCCACTAAACATCAACGTAGAGGGTCCATTGATTCATATACCCATTGGATCTAACGCTTTTGTGGATTATTGATGTCATATTTATTTTTATATATATTATATATTTTATATTATATATATTATATTATATAATATATATATATATATATATGGTGTGTTTAGAGGGAACCAAAACACATTAATTTAATATTAATATTCAATATTAATATATAATATATATATATATATATTATATATAATATAATATATAATATATATAATGTAGACCAAATCTATCATTGAATTTAATATTAAAAGTATATTGTTTTTCAAAATTTTAATATTGGAAATCGATATATAGACATGAAAACCAAACTTATTTAATATTAAAAATATGTTTTCTTCAAAATTAAATTACAATGTAACATTCTTATAATTAATACATTTCAATTATTAAATTTTGAGTAATGAAAAAAAATTACTTTTCATCTTATTTTTTAATTTTAATTCACCGTAAATGAAATATTTGAAGTGATGTTTTCCATTTCAAATTCCATGACAGATATTACTTTTTATTTCTTATATTATAAGTAATACTCAACATTAAGGATTTAACATACACATTTAGAAAGTTCCACCCAACCCAAGGGTCGCTGCACTAAAACTCAAATCCATCATTCATAAAACAGTTGGAATAAATAGAGGGAATAATAAATAGGTTTAGTCACATTACATAAACGAGTAGTAAGTCACGAGGAGGATGCATGTCATGTCACTACAAACATTCAAACAATTCATATAAAACCTATTTCTTTTCCCGACCAAACAACTAACACTTCCACATAATAATTCTAGCAAAGTAGATCCTAGTGTTTAAATCACTGGAAATCTGTTTATAACTCAAGGAATCTAACTGTAAGTTAGAGTGTACATTGAAGACGAGGTTTCCACCAGAGTAAAATTTTCACGAAAATAACACTTGTGTGGGCTCAACCTTCAGGGTCCAACATAGAGTATGGACGGTGACTAATCTATTCTCCAGGTGGACGACGACTAATTTCTTCCCCAGGTGGACGACGACTAATTTCTTCTCCAGGTGGAAGATGACTAATCTCTTCTCCAGGTGGATAGCGACCATGATTCAGATCACTTGTGCTGCTGCTCAACCTTTAGAGTTCAAGTAGAATCAAGTTTACGCAAATATTTTCATGAAAGCTCTATAAATTCACACCATTCAATTCATTTCCTTCATTCTATGTTTGTATGTTCGATTCCTCTTCTTGGTTCTTGTGTGCTATTCCTATTGTGGATTGGATCATGTGCCAAGTTGGCACCACGATTTTTTGGACCCTTCACTAGTATTAAGAGGATTGGGTGAGTAGTCTATCGACTTGCACTGCCTCTGAAAGTGAAAGTCGATGATGTTTTAGATATGTCATTACTTAAGAAGTATGTTGGAGATGTTGATCCATGGGGGTTTCATTCAGGGAACAATACCATACCACGTGGGTTCATATTGGGGGATATATATTGAGGAAAAAATGGCATAATTTATTGGGGGATATATAGGGGGTAAAGGATTTTTATATTGGCATGTATAAAAAATGGAGCTCAAATTTAATGAAAAAAATATAAAGGGGTATAAAAAATGTTAATGAAAAAATGGACACCTACAATATGCAGTGGAAGTAGGGGTTTTTTAAATTGGGAAGGTTTATTAGGTTTGTATTGGTAGGGGGTTAAATAATGTGAATTTTAGGGGTATTTTCCAATATGTAGTCAAATTAAGGGAATTGTTTAATATACCATGAACACACGTGATAGGTTAGAGGTTCATTGAGTGAAGCCCCCATGTGTTGATCATGTGATTGACTGGTCTATATTGCAGGTGGAACTAGATGGATAATTGTAGCCGAACCTCAGTGTATATTGCAGAAAAAGGTGCTCATGCTCTGAAATGGAGCAATTGAGTAAGTTAAAGTTGAATGGAAGCACTTTGGGCCCGATGAAGCTACATGGGAGATGACAGATCAGATGTGGGATATGTATCCTTCTTTATTTTGTGGTTGAGGCAAAGTAGTTTTGGTATGTTGTTTTGGTATATGTCTCGATATATGTTTTGGTATGTCTTGGTGATGTTTGGTATATGTACATATGTATATGGATGTAAATACTGCAATGAGCTATGTTATAAAGATCCAATAAGCGATATGGGTTTCATGTCATTATTATGTTATGTTTGTTATATTTTCATGATGGTTTGCTTCTTAGCATGTTGATCATTGTAAACGCTGCAACGAGCTAAGTTATAAAGCTCCATTGGTACTATGGTAGTATGTTTTGCTTACATCAATATTGTGGTTATAGGTGTTGTTGAACACCAAGGATGGTGTTCCCCTAAGGGGGAGAGTTCTGTAATAACGCTCGTGAAAATTCCATGTAATAAAATTTAACAAAGGTAAAATAATAACCACGATTGATGGGACACTTATTCCAAGTTGAATGTTGGGCAAGAAATCCTAGTGTGGGTGTTCATTTGGTTATTAATGGCTAAGAAAATTGGCCAGGCCAATGGAAAAGGAAAAATTGCATTTTTGGCACATTTAAATATGAAAATAATGGAAATTAGGAGAAAGGGAGGTGAAAGGTCATAGGTTGCATGTGAGGAGGAAATTGAAGGAAAATAATGGAAAATGAAGAAAATAGAGGCCCCATTAATAAAATTGCTTCTAAGGATCAGTTGGTAACCTTTTGTCAGTTCAGTGTTGGAGCTCTCTTATTATTCTCTCTCTCTCATACTCTTGGATACTTAGAGTTTTCTTGGAGTACTCTTGGAGGGGGTGGCATACATGGATTTTGGAGCAAGAAGGAAAATGAAGAGCAAGAAAGTGTAAGAGGACATCGAGATTAGTAGTTACAACAAATTTTTCTTGCATGTACCAAGTTGCTTGTATGTCTTCCTCACTAGTTTTGGCATGCATGGAATATGCATGTGGTTTTTTGGTTGTGATCTATCATTGGCATGGAGAAAGACCATGATTGACAGCGGATTACCTAGCCTTGCCTTTTCCTTGATAGCCATGGAGATTGTGGGTGTATTTGTTGTTTGTTTTAGTTGGTTCTCATGTTTCCTTATCTTGGTGGGTTGAGTTATTAGTCCTAGAATCCCTAGTTGGACAAATGCTTTGGAAGCACCGTAACAACTTGGGTTGAGTGACTAGTCCTGGAAGCCTTGGTTAGACAAACACTGTGGAATCCCTTGGTGGGTTGAGTTACTAGTCCTGGAAGCCCTGGTTGGACAAATGCTCTGGAAGCCTGGTAAAAGTTGTGGGTTTGAGTTACTATTCCTAGATAGAACCAATACGATGATGATTTAGTGATGTCCCACCATGAGATTGAATCACTATTTGATGGGTTGAGGTGGATGGCCTCTAGAAGCCCTAGATGGTTTTGCAATGATGTGTTCTATGAGATCCCACATTCATGCTTGGAATAGGGCATGAGGGTGAATGACTGAAGAGATATTTGGCTCATCCATTCTACGGTTGGGTGGAACATGGAAGTCCCATCCTGGCTTTGGATTTTGCATCATCAATATGAGGTTATTTCTCCTTGTATTTCTATGAGCATTATACTAGACTATACATGGTTTATATGTTTGTGATTTCATTGGTATTTATATTGCTATTATGTTAGTTACGTATGTGTTTTATGAAAGTAGCTATGTATGGCTCTCATCATGATTTTTTTTTTGTAAATGAATGAACAATGTATCTATGACCTAATGGATGACATGGGAGTTAATATGTTGAGGCCTCAATGTCTCTTAGTGATTCTCAGCTAAGTATGAGACCCTAATGCTCAAATATATTATTTACACCTATATATTACATATTCATGATATGCTTAATGAAATGCCTGTCATGGCTAGTAGGGGTCCAGTCAAGGTCCCATTCAATTGATTTCATTTATACTATAAATTCCTTGTTATTTTACTGCTCTAAAAATGTGATTCAATTCTGGGTAGTACCCTAGGCTCTAGGCCTAAAAAAGTGGCTCAAATCTCGCGGACACTGCAAAATTGTGCGAAAGAGTCCTTGGATGCTGGCTTGCAGGCCTGTGGGAGCGTCCAGAGGTCCCCAGACGCTAACATAGCCATAGCATGAGAGCATCCAGAGGTCAAGTGGTCAAAAAGCTCATTGGGACCCAAGGGCTAGTTAGCAGAAAGGTTGGATTAGTTCATGAGATTCCTGATGGTGATGTTGAATGTTTCTATGGTTTGATTCTATTGATTCCACTTCCTTAATGTGACTTATGAGGTCGAATAATATCATTGTGGCCTCTCATCGCATGTTTACTCCAACTGACCGGTTGCTCAGGTAGATGTGGGAAGAGGGTGTTACATACCCAAAAGGTATCATTTGAATGGCTAAACCTACTTAAGTCCTCTTATCTAACCTGAAATAGGTGAAGGTGACAATGAGTGTCATATATGTCTACTTCATGGTCAATTAATGGTATATTCTCTAAATTAACAGGGTATTCAGAAGTAAGGTTTTCATATTTCAACTTAGTAATTATGAAAAAGACAAAGAGCAGTGGAAGAAGTTACCTGAGAATATTTCTTGGAGACTCCTAGTTTGTAACTAACTTGATGTCCATAACTATGAGTGCAAATGGTTCCCTGTAGAAGAATAATTGTATAACAGTTAGATTCATGAGCATCGTTGTCCTTCCCTTTCACAAATAGAATGATAGAATACCTTCCCCCCTTTCTCCTCTGTCAACTACTTTCTTTTCCACTGGGCATGAACGTCAAAATCCCTTCAAAGAGTATTTTCATTAGCGACTTCATTGATGATGTCATGCTAACATGGAATGCCACATCAATTATCCATGTAAACTACCTTGTCAACATTATTATGTCCACTTGTGCATGTATATCTTCAATGCAGTTGCTTACTTGTCCATTAAGTCACCTACCTTGCCATCCTTTGGATGTGCACCAACATTGTCCTTGCTCATTGCTCCAAATCTTGTCATGATACGTGAAATCACCCTTGGCAATACAGTTGGTAATGCTCACCCCCTGGTGGTTTTAATTTGGTGAGAGGTGGTCCTTGCAATCAATCACATCTATTGATCATACGTAGGTGGTTTGGCATGAATCCCAACCACGACTCCTCTCCCCCACTAAACATCAACCACGGGGGGTCCATGATTCATATAAGCCATTAGATCTAGCACTCTTGTGGATTATTGATGATCCAACACTTGAATGCATGCATCATCTAACCTTTTTCTACTTTGAATGAAACCTTTGGAAAAAAGTATATTTTAAATAGAGGAGGAATGACTTGTTATAGATTTTTATGAACCCAGAGGATGTTTGCAGGTAGCAAATTTAGGAATGAGATTGTTATCTCTGCAATTTTTAAGAAAATTTAGATTGGAAATCAGTTTCGCTTTGGATAATCTTAGTTTCTCGAATTCTGATGCGCTATCCATCATGACCCTTCCATGGTAGGACTTGATGTTATTAAATAATGAATCCATATAGGTGAGGAAATTTTTAAATAGAGGAGAAATGACCTGTTATAGAGTTTTATGAACCAAGAGGATGTTTGTAGGTAGCGAATTTAGGAATGAGATTGTTATCTCTGCATTTTTTAAGAAAATTTAGATTGGAAATTAGTTTAACTCTAGAAAATCTTAATTTCTCAAATTCTGATGCGTTGTCCATCATGTCCCTTCCATGGTAGGACATGATGTTTTTTCTCTCAAATCTCTATAAAGTTCACGTAACATCATAATCCCAACTTTTTTGCCCCATGCACTTAAACCTTATAACCTTTTTTTTAATGATATCTACACACACACACACACAAGCAAACAAGAATCCTTTTGCTACATCAACTCCCTCAAGGGTTGAAACCATTGCTTGTAGCATATGACTTCTTTGTTACATCAAATATACCTTATCCTCCCACAATTTACTTTTCTCAACAACGTCCTAAATCATGGTTTCCATTGCTAAGTGTTAGACCCTTTTGACATGTTTCATTATAGAGTTTGTATGACCCAACATGTCTACTACCACCTAACCACATATCACATAATTGAGTGATGAGTCTCCCAATAATTGATCAAGAGAACTCCAATTTCATATGAGGTTTCCCAATTTGCTAATAAGTCCGCTAGATAATTATTATGTCTAAAAACATGCATGGCTTTGATATCAACCATAAAACTCAAATAAATTTCAATCCTTTTAAAAATAATATTAAGATTAAGTTCTAACTTAAAAAAGTTAACATAAAATTATTACTTTCAAATCCCCACCATAATTAGTTTATAAATATGAAGTGCAATTGCTTGAAAGAGGGGGCATAAGCCTCTCCCTAATTATTAGTAACTTTCCCTAACTCGATAAAAATGATAATTCTAATTGTCCTTGAAAGTACACTGCACACTGCAATTCCATGACTAAGCATTTACTTCTTATTTAAAAACTAAAACTTAGTATATATATATAGAGAGAGATAGATAGATAGATAGATATAGTTTGTTGATAGAAAACAACTTTTTTATACACATATAAATATAAAATAAAAAAACTATTACCTTTTTGTGCTATATTTTGATGGAAGTTCCTAGTTGCTGGGCTTGTAGTTATTCAAAGGGTGCTCGGTGGGATGCTTTGGCTGGCCCTACTTATTGGGTCCCTCTCTGAGCTCTAAGTCAAGGGAGGCTCGCCGGCAGGGGTTAAATTTTACGGGTGACTCTGCTCGTCAAGGAATTTTTTATGACGTTTTTATTTTTAAACTGCCCATCATATGACTTTTAATATTTATTTGTACAAGT
>APFE030283725.1:0-15343 GCA_000404065.3 Pinus taeda | reverse complement strand
GCCTTCTTTCTCGAGCTGATCTTCTCACAGTCGTAGTTTGTGGCTCTTCATCTTCTGATTCCTCCTCTGCTACAGAGTCTGATTCTTCCTCCTTTAGTTCAAACTCTATCTTCGTAGGTTCCTTTGGTTGACTTCATGTTTGATAACATCTTTCACCTCTCTGAACACCACATCTCGACTGTACACAACCTTTCGTGTGACTGGGTTCCAAAGCTTATAACCCTTTAAACCATCCTTATACCCAATAAAGATGCACTTTTCATATTTACTTTCCAACTTGGTTCGTTTCTCCTTTGGAACATGTACATATGCATCACATCCAAATACCCTGAGATGTGAAAGAGAGGGTTTCTTACCAGTCCATACTTCTTGTGGAGTATCATCCTCCAACACTGATGAAGGTGACCTGTTGACCAAGTAACATGTAGTATCCACCGCCTCTGCCCAGAATTCTTGTCCTAACCCGGCACCACTGAGCTTTAGATTTACACTCCCTTCTGAAGTGCCCTTCCTTTCCGCATTTCCAACACACCACCTTTGTAGGTTTTCCTGGAGATTTAGATCTCCCTCTAGATTTAGATCTCCCACTCGATGACTTTTTTTTGTTTCTGTTCTGGGACCGTCCTCGTACAGACAAGGCATCACCATTCTGGTTGTCCATATTTTTCTGTCTCATCTCCTCCGTCAGCAAGGCTGAGACTATTCATCAAACTGCAAAGCAGTTGCATTGCTACCTATTGCAATATCCAGACTATCCCACGAGTCTGGTAGAGAACACAACAAACTGATGCACTTATCTTCATCTGAAATTTTAATATCAACAGATAATAACTGACTTACCACAGTATTAAACGCATTCAGATGCTCTGTCACCGAGTCTCCATCTTTCATCCTCAGGTTATACAGCTTTTTCCGCAGGAACAGTTTATTCACCAGAGACTTAGATTGGTACAAAGTCCCTAACTTGTCCCATAAAGCCTTCGCCGTAGTCCCCTGATACATTCAGCAATACTGAATCTGAGACACACAATCTTATTGTGCTCTTTGCCTTCCGATCCAGCTTCTTCCATTCTTCATCGGTCACTCCCGTTGGTTTAGTACCCGGATCTACCGCGATCCACTGATCTTTATCCACCAACAGATCCTCCATCTTGAGTTTCCACAACTCAAAACTCTGACCATTGAACTTCTCAATCTCTATCTTTCCGTTGCTCGCCATCTTCTTTCACCACCAGAATTGATCTCGCAGATCTCCCACTGAACAGGGTCTACCACAGGCCCGAGCGAAACCCCTCAGCAACAAAGGCGTCCACTTGAAGCCAAAACAGCTCTGATACCAAATGTAGGTTTTAACCCCGTACAGAATTTACCTGCATACGAATTCTAAATCACAGGAAAAATAAAAATGCGAGAGCATAACACATAAAACACATATACACAGAGATTTCCCACTGGATCTCAAAACCGAGACTACTAGCTTGATTTTTCATTATATTCCTTTCAATGTTACAATACATATTTATACATGTCGAAGCATCCAATACCATGGACCGAAAAACATCGCGTCCAAAACCATGGACCGAAAACCATAGGTAGGTTCGCCCAACCTAATATAGGGTCCAATTTTTTTTTTCTCGGGGTGCTGTCCCGAACCTCGTAGAGGGGGGCTACCCGCCCCCCTCAAACCCCCCAGACAGGGGGGGCTGCCGCCCCCCCTGTGACCCCCTGCTGTGCAATCGGCGCAACGAAGGGGGGGCTTCAGCCCCCCTCTAACCCCCCGGACAGGGGGGGCTGCCGCCCCCCCTGTGACCCCCCGTTGCGCAATCAGCGCAACGAAAGGGGGGCTCCGCCCCCCCTCTAACCCCTCGGTTCACTACGTAGGTTAGTTGTGGAAAGAGTATAACACAACCCAAAATTATCTCTCTGAGTCCTCTTTCTAACCCCACAAGTATGATCAGAATTGGATTCTCCAAGAACGTGTTATGCCCAATCTCCTAAGATGACCTGATTATATAATGTTTCTGCAGAGTGAACTTGTATGACATGCCACGTGTCACTGTTTCGACCTTTGGATCTGAAAACTATATACATGAAACTACAGTCCATCCTTTTTCTGAAACTTTTGACGGAATTTAAATCTGATGCTCAGAACCAAAGTTATGATGATTTTCTCCAAGTCACCTGTTTGGAATGTAATTCGGGAGTCTGCAAAAACCCTAAATTCCTTAGATCATATCTTCGAAAATATAGCGAGACAAGCTCTGATACTTGGATGCTAGCTTCAGTGTGATTTCGGCTCAAATGGGTTTTTTTTTGTAGCTTCTGAAACATCGCAGAAAAAAGATATAGCGAAAATGCCACAATGACCTGTTTGGAGTAGCGAAACCCTAGAATCCAAAGCTCTGATTTCAAATGTTATGAAACTAGCTCACAAAAAAATAGAAAAGATAGATGAACGCCTTACAATTCAGCCTTTTCGAGGGGGCAACCTCCTTTACATCACACAAATGAACAATTCTTGGATGATACAAATGAAAATACCTCCTTTCTATATATAGGAGTCTAAGGGGTCATAATATAATCAGAGCCGACATAACAATAATAATGTAAGGGCACAATAATAACAATAGTGGGCTTCTATGGGGCACAATAGTAACAATATGGGGACTACATAGGTACAACAATATAATAAGGGGGTTGTACTAATAACAACAAGGGGTTACACTAGTAGTATAGGGACCTAACAAAATACTGGAGATGAAATGATTTTTTCTTTCAATGCATCAAAGGCCTTTTGTTGTTTGCCTCCCTACTGAAAAACCTTTTTCACACTTGTCAATGCATAAAGTTAGCAATGAATTTCCTCAAATATTGGGCTGCTCCCAAAAAACTTCTTACCTCAGTAACTTTCTTGGGCCTTGGATAATTCAAAATGACATCAAACCTAGAGAGATCTCTTTTCAACTCACCTCCTCCAACAATATGACCCAAGTAAACTAAAGAAGTTTTTCCAAACTCACACTTTGACATCTTTAGATACAACTATTCTTTCTTTAAGACATCAAGTACTTTTCTCACATGCATGATATGTTCATCATGAGATTTACTGAAAATTAAGATGTCATCTAAGTATATTATAACAAAGTCATCAAGAAATGGCCTCAATGCATCATTCATCACACACATGAAGGTAGCAGGAGCATTACATAAACCAAAAGGCATAACTAGACATTCAAACAAACCTTGTTTTGTTTTGAATGTTGTCTTCCAAATGTCCCCTTCAGCAGTTCTAATTTGATGGTAGCCACTCCTTAAGTCCAACTTAGTAAAATACTTTGCATATTTCAATTGATCAAGTAAATAATCTATTTTAGGCAGCGCGTAACGGTTCTTTACCGTAATCTTGTTCAATGCACGAATTTCCACACACATGCGCCATGTTCCATCCTTATTTGGCACCAAAACAATAGGTGAACCACATGGAGAAGAATATGGCCCGATGATCCATTTATCCAACAACTCTTGAATTTGCTTTTTAATTTCTTCACTTTCCATCACTGACATCCTATACATGCCAATGTTAGGAAGAGGGTTGTCTTGCTGCAACTGTATCTCATGTTGGATTCCTCTCTTGAGAGGTAATCCTTTTGGTTCCTGAAACATCTCATCATATTGGTTAACAACATCAACCAATTCAGATTTCAATCTTGAATCACAACCTTGAAAAGCTTCATTATCAACATCATTCTTGGGTTTGATCATTAGAAGCACAAAATTCTTGCTTGGATTCACTAGTCTTTTCATCTGCCCTACATTAACAAGTGAAAGATTTAGTTTCTTGCTATGAGCTCTCACAATATATTCTACTCCATCTTTAAACAAATGGTATTTGTTTTCATGTCTATGGAAGATAGCTATTTTGTCATAGAGATACAGGCTGCCCAAAACTATACCACATATGTCTAATGACACAACATCAAGCTCCACTTCATCTATGAAATTTGTAGTAATGGCAAATTTCAGTTTAAACTTTCTAGTTACTTGCAATTGTGCATTGTCACACACCCATCCAAGTGGATATGGTTTATGATGTGGAATGGTTTCCAAGTTTAAAATTTTGACAATGTTTTCAGAGATAAGATTGGCTTGAGATCCACAGTCGAAAAGTGTATCAATTTTGATATGTTTCGAGATTACCGTTATGCGAAAGAGTTCTATCCTCTTCTTTTCATTTGGAGTTTCATTGTGTGAATTTGAAGTACTAGTGCTAGTAATGGAATTTTTTCCCTTCATTACCATGGCTGTAATTTTGGTTTCATCACTTGAATCAGATCCCAAATCCTGTTGAGTGGCTATAGTTGTCTTTTGTTTTCCCTTGTTGAATTTCTTTGGTTTCATTTCGGGATGAAGCTTCGAACAATGAGCTTCATCGTGACCCTCTTTGGAACAATCCTTGCATGTTAATTTCTCTCCTTCCTTCTTAATAGATGCATTTTTCTTTCCCTTCCCTTTGAAACCCTTTTCTTTTCCTTTACTCTTAGATGGCTTTTTACTACCCTCTTCTGGAGTGTTTTTCCTGCTTTCCTCAAGATAAGTGGCTTGCATACACACCTCATATAAATTATTGGGATTAAACAAAAGGATTGTATGCCGAAGGTAATTGTGTAAACCCCCTCTGTATTTCAACAACGTGTCTTGTGATTGAAAATCTACACCTAACATTAGAGACCTTTTTTCTGAATTCTTGGGTGTAATCTTCCACATTTTGACCCTTAAGTTGTCTAAAGTTTTTCCAATTCATGATGCCTTTTTTCATATAAGCTAGAGGGTAGAATTGTCTTTTTATTGTAGCAATGAAATCATATTAAGAAATTGAGATCCTACCGTGTTTTTTTTTTCCCACCATACTAATGCTGCACCGTCCATCCTCAAGGAAGCTAATTAAATCTTTATGTCACCCTATTGAAGGTTTTGAATTCTGCATTAGACCTCCAATTGACGAACCCAATTCTCTACATTCACTTCACCATTATACATGGACAACTCAAATTTAACATCAAGTTTTAATAATGGTGATTTACCAATTCCTTTTGAGGTATGTTTATGAGTATGAGTAAGGGTTGTGTTAGTGGAAGAGGGTGAAGATGCCTGTGAAGAAGAAGATGAAGAAGATGGTGGAGAGGGTAGAGGTTTACCTCCATTTCCATTACGTCCTCCTCCTGAAGAACCTTCTCCTTTGGGAGGTTTGGAGCTTTCACCTTGCAATCTGGTATTCCTCTCTTCATAGAGGACCTTCACCATCTTTGTCATATCAAAGAAAGTCTTCTCATCCTCTGTCATTGCAGGCTCTCGTTCATGAGACATGCTCATGGGAGTCTCAACTGCAACTTGAGGAAGAACTGGTGATGGAGACTGTGGCAACCTTTCCCTACTTCCCTTTGACCCAACTTTAGGGCTTTCAACTAGCTTCCCTTCTCCTCTCTTGAGTTTTAACCTTGTAAGCATGAAATTCACTTGCAAACAGTTAAATCCTTCGTGCACAAATAAAACCAAGAGCTTTGATACCAAACTTGATATGATTAAGAAAATTAGTATTGCTGTGCTAAAATTCCTTTTTATATTATGTTAAATATGCTTGAGGATTTATGAAATTAGTTGAAAGTTTAAGCATGGGTTTCTGAGTGTTGTTATGTAAATTTTATGTGAAAATTAACATAAACAAATGACTAAAAAACAACATATAACAGACATAAACATCACTATAAACAATATCACAACAACACATGATGAAGGAGTTCACACTTTCCTAGGCTACATCCCCTTGGTCTAGCTTCCAATGGCTTGGCCCTCTATATTATGCTAAAAAATGTGAATACATCAGTTTACAATGCTAGAAAGCTTTGAAACCTGTTTTGATGGCTCCATAATGCCCAAAAATGCCTGTGTAGCCTCTTTCTGCTCCCGATTTGCTAAAAAACTCATCAAGTTACCATTTTCCCAAGTTTGGCTAATATTCACTCTACAGACTCCCCAAAATATGGCACCATCCTTCAATTTTGCCCCATAATGCACTAATGGAGTGACAATTTCGTCGAAAATCAAGCGAAAATGTTAGACGCTTTAAATGTTCGCTAACTCCTGAATTTCAAAAATCGTGGCCACATGGGGGGCCACGTGCCCTAGGCTAAGGCCAATAGCTCGCCCCCACTGACTGGGCCCCCACATTATTCTCCACTGGTGGACGTATGTGTTGGTGTGACCAAGGGCTGCCCCCCCGTGGATTTGCCATACTCCCAAACAACGCGCCATTAAACTTTAAATCAAATCTATGCCCATAGTGGTTAAGAAGCAACTTGATGGCGTATTGGTGGAGGCTTGGAATTTGTTGTGGGAGTTCGCGGGTTCGACACCTATTATCTCCACCTGGACTTTGAACAATAATTTTGGTGGCCTCTCAAGCTGCCACGTGGAGGCCTTTGGCTGGGCCACGTGTCAGCCCGTGGTTGGCTACCCTTCCGACCAATCAAAAACACCAAATTTCATCCAGTAACAAAATAACACTTGTCATGATAGCATTCGCCGGAGGAGCTCGTTGACCAAGTCAAACTACCACATACACCTGTATAGTTAGTAGTACAGACTGCAGACTGGGCTCTCACATTTTGCAAAAATTCGCCTATTTGGGAAAACAAATAGAACATATTTCTGGGAGAAATGGAGTTTTTTTTCCATGAAACGAGTTGTGATGGATTCAAGATGACGAGTAGTACATGGTTGTCAAGTTTCCACACCGATCCGACAACTTTGAATTTTGAACTACTTTTTTGAGCACCTGACCATAGAGCCAAGGGAAAGAGGGGCCAAGGAGATGCTGAGTCTAGTCAGAAGGGCGAGAAGAAGAAGAATGATCTAAACAAGATCAAGTACTTCCATTTCCATGAGTTTGGGAACTATGCCACTAAGTTCCCTAATTGGAAAAAGGAGTCCAAAAGGATCACGTGGTTGCATCAACCAAGGTAGATGTGTTTTCTTCCTAGTTCAAGCAAATATTTCTCATTGATAGCTTGCATGTCAAGCTCAACATACAACAACATATGGTATCTTGATTCAGGAGCATCCTTCCATATGGACGGGAATAAGAAGCATTTCAACCACCTGAAGGAGAAGGACATGTAGTTTCAGATTTAGCTAGGAGATGATGGCATGTACACGTCTAAAGGAGTTGGCATTGTTAGTTTTCAAAGGGAGTCCGATAATCCTCGCCATCTCAGAGATGCCATCTATCTTCCAAGTTTGAAGCAGAATCTTGTTTCAGTAACTACCCTTGAGGACAAGGGCTATGATGTCATATTCAATAGATGTAAGTCTTACCTCAAGCACTTAGCTTCTAGATCTGTGAAGCACATAGGTGTGAGGATGAAGAATCTATATCTGCTGGAAGTTGAGATAGGCATAACCTTGAGCAACAAGGCAGGAAGTGTGCATAGTAGAGACATGAGGTTTGAGGAGAGAATAACTCTAAAGGAGTCCTTAGAGAAAGAGTAGGTTAGAGTGCCCGAGAAGGAGCTACTTACTCCTAAGGACCCTCAGCAGGTATCACAAATTAAGTCTCAGCTGGGTGGAAATTAGGTTGACCTACAAGATGATGAGGAGGAGAGACTAGGAGGAGTTAAGGTAACCACTCTGTCGGTGACGCCCAATACAGGGAGAGTTTGATCCAGGTGGGCATACAAGTTATTTAGGGAGGATCATGATATATTTGGACCTCCCAGTACCACATTCAGGTAGAGTAAGCAACCATAAAGATACACGGGGTACATGACACTTATCGCTAAGGTGATAGACTCAGATCATAGGAGCATGGTTGGAAGGAACAAGTCTTCAAATCAGATTCCACAACAAGAAGCAGGGAAGTCTTCTAGTTGAGAGGCAGCAACTGCAACAACATATAACGTGGTGGTGTTGTAGACATATCTACGTGGAGGAGATTCTTCCATAAGTACCTTCCTCACTAATAGGGAGTGTTGAAAATGCAGTGAGTAAAGGTCTTTTAGCTTGTGCCTTAGACAATGAAAACCTTGATTTGTCTTTCTCTTAGTATGAGTGTGAGCTCATCAGATAGAGCTATAGTTAGGATGAGTTTATTTCTAGTTTACTGGAATGATTATCAAGATAACATGCATAGATTTGGAGTTTTAATTAAGTGGAACCTTCATTAGTTTGGCTACAAAATGAGGTGGCAGTTACAAGTTCAGTTAGAGCAAGTTAGTCTTTAGGCTTGATTGAAGGAAGAATGAGTTAAGACTCCAAGAGTTGATTGGAGAGAGAGAGTATTACTCTGAATTAACTCTCTAATCAGAACTCAAGTTTCTAAATTGAGCTAGGGCACTTGCATGCTCGAATTGGGTCTATAAAGAGAAGGACGAAGGCATAGGAAAATTCATTGTTTTGTGCAAAAAGGTTTGTGTGACAAGACATAGTTCATGATTTTGTGAGCGAGTCTTGATTGTGGAGAGCACAGGAATTATTTCCTAACAAATAGGTGGAAGAAGTGCGCTGGGATTTAGGAGTTGGTTGAAGTGCAGAGAAGAGGAGATGGGTCCCAATAAATAGATCTACCAAGTATGCAAGGAAATATGCATTTTCCCTATAAAATAGGAATTGATATACACTAGATAATAAGGTCTCATGTGTGTAAGGGTTGAGGAGCCTCTAGTGTGCAAATATCAAGAGAAGAAGAGCAGGTCTTGCAAAGCAAGTCAAGGAGGAAGCAAAAAACAAATTTTGTGCTAGAGGGCTGAGATTGAGCAGGATCAAGGCTGTTGAAGAATGTAATTAGCTTCAGTCTTCATAATTGTACTTATCAAAAATAAAATTTGTTATTAAAGAATAGTTACTTATTAAAGCACATGTTTCATGCTTGGGTCAATATTTTCTAGGTCAAATTCCCCATTGAGGGCTTCTAAGTTTTGTCTTGAGTCATTAGAGTCATTGTTAGACCATTCTTCGACCATTGTATCATGTAAAAAGAATTATTTTTCAGTCAAAAAGGTAGCTTGTCACCTCCACACCAAGTTGGCCTTGTCCCCAAGAATTCGAACTACATGAGGGAAATTTGACCCAGCAGAAACGCTATATATGGAGAGGAAATTCAACCTATTTGACACATTCACTCAACAAGTTCGATCTTCAAGCAAGATAATAAAAAAACGAGTGCAAAGTAGCTGGAAGAGGATGAAGTAGTTGGAAAGACCTAAATTGAATTTTCTTGGCTATCTGTCTCTCACACGTGCGAAGTTTCTGGGAAGTTGCTAGGGCCTATTGGGAACGGGTCCCCTAGGGTCAATTTTGGGGTTAAAAGCCCAAGTTTTGGGGCCAAAGGCCCAAGTTTTGTATAAAGTATGTAAAGTATTCACATTTTGTGGTCGCGGAGCATGAAGATGTATACAATAAAAAATGGTTTCGACCCTTAGTTTAGGTAGCTTGTGTCGACTTGATGAGATTCACCCTTGGTCCATAGACCATGGGAATGTATAAAAAAGGAGCCTTAGAAGAGTCTGAGGGAGTTTACTTCTGAAGGAAGTTTTTGGGTAAATGATTGATTTAATGGGTCTGTAAGAGCTAAGAGCGAAGAGTCTTAGCATAGGAAGAGGCTCTGTAGCTAAGTGCGTGGACCCCTATAGTTGTGTGCACAGGAAAGATAGAGTCTGTAATGGAGATCTGAATCATCAATAAAGAGAATTATTCTAGAGATATCTGTGTATGAGCTATTTTACTTCAGAATATATGCAATTATGTTATGTTGAATACTGAGTTTATGATTTAATGTTATATTGATGCATGAATTTATGTGTTTACTTTGTCATATGAATGCAAGTAAGAATATCCGTTTACACGAAGATAATCATAATGCATGTTGAAGTTAACCAATACTTAAGCTAATTTGGGTAGACACAGAAGTAAGAGTAATTATAGGGGTGCTTAAATGTCTAAATTACCTATTTAGGGTCCGCGAAGGACAACCGTAGACCTTCGCGAAGGTTTCAAAGCCAAATAAGAGAAGTACATTGACAAGACCTAAAAGGAAGGAAGGGTTAGGGTATAAAATGACATCAAAACTATATCAGGGTGTGGAAGATTGGTTCTTGCATCCCTCTATACTACTTCGGGTGAGACTTCAATTCACACTCCGTGGATTGATGCCGAAAGGGCTAGTAGTGTAGGGATTTTCTTGGCTAATTAACGCTGAACTTGGGTCAGGGCCCATCAAGCCAACAGATGGTTCCATTGCCGGGACTGGGATCTACATAACAAGATGTATGATTTCGCATCACTGGAATCCAACTAAGAAGGAGACCGAAGACTGGCTGGATAGAAAGATCCACGAGTTCATAGCGCAAGAGAACAGGAATCCATGATTGACGAAAGAATAGTGGTTGGACAAATACCTGTACACAGAGATACACGATACCTTCTTCTGTTCCTTCCCGGTCGTGTTGTATGAGTGGATCGCAAAATTGGTAGACGACCAAGGAAGGTAGAGGCTTGATGGTCCAATAGTCTGGACCTCGGAGTTAGTACGGAGATTAGAAGCCTCTGAAGATAAGATCACATGTGCTGTCAATCATTGGCTCGATCGTATCATAGGAGGGTTCGTGATAGAGTTCACGGTCAATACCTCGGTTAGCTACAGTGAAGAAGAGTGCCGATTCTTCAAGGGGCCACGAGGTAAGTATTAAAAATCGTTAAATACTTGGATTAAGATGCTCTTTTGTGAAAAGTGGGTTATGGAGCTACCTTGATGTTTGGGGCTACGTGAAGTGGAAGGACATTTAGGAACAATGGGAAAATAGGCCCTGAATATAGCCCGCAAATTGAACCTCCTCTGAGTGACGAAGAGGAAGCAACACATGCATCTCCGGAGAGCGTTGTTCAGTTAATAAAGTAAGGGTTCCCATGAATACCCCATCCACCCAGACCACCTCCATCTTCACCTCTGGTGCATACACCTTTGCCTACACCACCGCCACCTCTGTCACCATTCAATATGGCGAAATCAGTAAAGCTACTTGTGTTCAAGGGCATGGGAAATGAAGATCATGACCAATTTTGGTTCGTAGCAAAGGATGTATGGGAAGCTCAGGGTAATGTGGATGATCAAATGAAGAAAGAAACACTCATTAGTGCTTTGTAGGATCAAGCGCTAACATGGTACATTAAGTACTGCACTGATAACTCGACATCTGCTTTAGCAGATATCCAAACTGTGATGAATAAGGTATTCATTAGACCTAAGTCTGAAGCACAATCAATTGTGGGATTCAAAGAGATCATGATGAAGCTTGGTGAGACACCCCGGGATCTGGATCAGAGATTGAAGTGTACAATCCATGAAGCTAACATGAATCTTACTAATGGGAAGCACCGCGAATTGTTTTTGGCTTCGCTCCTGCCTCATCTAAGGGTTACGCTATCACAACAAAAGATTGGGACATAAGCAGAAGCTCTGGAAATTATGATGAGGTTGCATGAGACACCGACGTAAGATGCTAGCCTGGGGGTTCAACAGATTCATGCGCAGTTGTAGAACCTTTGTCTAGAAATGAAGAGTTTGAAGAAAGATAGAACAACTTGGTCCGGGGTGTGCGAAGAAGTTTTGGTGCCTGAAGTGAAAAAGGCAAGGGCATGACAAAGATCACTGTCCGGTTTTCGCAAATTATGTTGCACAAGGGGTACCAATGCCTCTGAGGCCGGAAGCTCCAGTAGGGCCAAGTATGAGACCCGTGCTATGGTGTGATATCTGTCAAGTAGCTGGAAAACATGCAACAGACAATCACCATTTGCTGCAAAAATTCATACAGACACTGCAACAACTCTTCTGCAACTTCTGTCAATCGGAGGGTCATGATGAGTGCAGTTTATGTAGTTATGCATTAATGATGGATAGAACACTTGTATATAGGGTGTAGGTAGAAACTCGACTTTCATACCAAGGCGTTGGGGGAGTGCGAGGTGCGTATCTGGGGCACGGACAAGGCCGAGGTGGAGGAGGACCTGGTAGAGGTCAGGGGCAGGTCATTTGTTACAACTATGGGGGACCAGGGCACTATGCGTGAGACTGCCTGAATCTGATGCATCTGTCATGTCACTATTTTACAATGTTTGACTATGCGATAGAGGATTGCCCTATATTGTTAGATAAGCTACGTGAAAAGGGGGCACAACCTCAGCAACTGACTCATAATCTACAGATGATGAGAGCTGAGCCTCGCAAGGAAGATACTAAGGTAAATATTGTGCTGTGAAGTGGATAAATGACTGGTGAAGATAAGGGGAAGCAACCTAAAGAAGGTGAGTGGGTCCACAAAGCGCTAGAAAAAGAGACTGGGTTTGATCTAGAATGCGCAAGAGAAATGTTTATGGAAGCGAAGAAAAGCTTTGCTGAGGCCTCTACCTCAGGAAGTCAGGAGAAGCTGGCTGAAGAAATGGACCCGTCCATGATTACTACTTTCTTAGAAACCTATATGAAGCTGCTGCACGATAGCAAGGTTGTGAAGGGACTACAAGAGCTGATCAATAGGTGCGCTGGGAAGAAAAATGCTACTGACAGACTGTGCGTAGTTAGAAAGATTGTCAAGCATAAGGTGAGAATGGGGCATGAGATGAGGCTTACTACTCAGATAGGAGAATATGAGATGGATCAAGTTATTCTAGATCTGGGGTCGGACGCAAATGTTTTTCCTAAACAAACATGGGAAAGGATGGGGAGACCTGCGCTACAGTGGTCTCCGATTCAATTAAGGATGGTGAATCACCAGAAAATCATCCCCATGGGAAGGTTGCAGGGAGTAACAGTTGATATTGAAGGCGCGAGCGCACTAGATGATTTTGAAGTAATAGAGATTGGGGAGGACAAAAATACCTACCCCACGCTCCTTGGGATCGATTGGGCCATTGACATGAATGGGGTAATCAATTTGAAGAAGCGGAAGATGATATTGTAGTGGTGCCCCTGGACCTTGCAGAAGGACTGCGCTATACTGAACCAGTTCGCGATTATGAAAGTGATGATGATTTGGACCACATTTAGAACATAACAATGCGAGATCAAGATTGGGTGAATCTGACAACATATGGGCACATTTCATGGGACCGCGAATGTTCCTGCACATCAGATTCAAACGAAGAGTTGGAGCATTGGAAAAATCAACTGCATGAAGTATCTACGCTGTGTTGTAATATGATGACCAAGTCGTTGCGCTGTGTATTGTTAGAGGTAAGAAATCTGCCTTACTATGATGCTTTAATTGATGTTGATAACTTTTTGGATTCATTTGAGAGAGAAGTATGAGAGAAGCATTGCTTCTAGGCCCTAGATTGGACGCTGCACGCTACTCTTGCGAGATGGTGGGGCATGCATAAGGACAATTTTGATGATTGGCGTGTGTACAAAAAAATTATGAGAGTGCAGTTTGGTCACCTACAACTGCAGCTAACAGAAAAATATGATGGGAGGAATGACTTGTACAACCATTTGGCCAAATGGACTAAAGTGTATGGAGCGGAGCCTCAGCCGGAGTGGGTATATCTATTTTGTCATACCTTGGATGTTATATCGATGAATTGGTACTTGGAGACAGAGCTCTACCATGGCACTGAAGAATGGGATGTTTTGCTCCAAGAATTTTTGATGACGTTCAGCTTTGAGGATGGGTTTGAATGTCTTGATGAAGTGTTGCTAGAGGTCAAGGCAGCGGTCTTCATGACACCGCAAGATCCTCTAGATTTGATTCAACCTGATTGGACTACCCATATGAGCCACACACTGGAGTGATACAAGGTGACAATAGAAGAAGAAGATGAATACTTGAGGAATATTAATATTCCAGAGACTGAAGGTCACTGTGAAGTTGAAGGACCACAACTAGAGAATCCATGCATCACCGAGCCACTCAAAACTAGATAGGTGAACATTGGCATGGAGGTAGAGAAAAAGTTTGTAAGGGTTGGGGACTACTGGGATGACACAATAGTAGATAAGGTCACCGAATTGCTCCATGAATATTAGGATCTATTCCCCACGAATTTTTCAGATCTAAAAGGGATAATAGGGGCCTCAGGTGTCATGAAGATCACTCTAAAATCGAATGCAAAGCCATTTAAGAAAAGGCCTCATCACCTCAACCCAAAGTACAAAGACAGGGTCCACTTGGAGTTGGATAAAATGCTTGCAATAGGCATCATTGAACCAGTAGAAGAGTCTGATTGGGTAACTCCAATGGTAGTTTAGGACAAGAAACAAAAGGATGAGATACAGATATGCGTAGATCTCAGGAATTTGAATGATGCCTATGTGCATGATCCCTTCCCAACTTCGTTCACCAATGAAGTGCTAGATAATGTTGGCAGCCAAGAAGCGTATTTGTTTACTGATGGGTTCTTAGGGTACCATGATATCAAGATCACGCTAGAGGATAGAAGTAAGATGAACTTCGCGACTGAATGGGGATGCTTCCAGTATACTGTGATTCCTTTTGGGCTGAAGAACGCGCCAACAATCTTCTCATGCGTAGTCATGGCAACATAAAAATATTTCATTCAAAATTTTTTGGAGGTATAATATGATGATTGGAAAGTGTTTGGACTGGTAAAGCACCACGTAGTAAGTCTGCGCTTGATGCTAGATACATGCCGGACGTACTAGATCGCACTCAATTTGAAGAAATGTTTGTTCTGTGTCCCTTCTAGAATCTGGCTGGGTCACGTGGTATGAAAACAAGGGTTGATGGTAGAACCGATGAAGATCATGGTTATCATCAATTTGGAGTCACCAAGAAGTATGAAATAGCTGCGCCTAACGTTGGGGCATACAGGGTACTATAGAAAGTTCATCAAAAGCTACGTCCAGATCACTGTGCTGATGGAGAAACTGCTAAAAAAGGATGCTACATTCTGCTGGAATGAATAATGTTAGAGAAGATTGGACATAATAAAAGAAAAAATGGTCATCGTGTCGATCCTCATCTTCCCAGATTGGAAGAATAAATTTCATGTGCATGTGGACATGTCCTGTATTGCGCTGGGAGCAGTACTGACACAAGCCAGTGAGGGAGAATTGGATCATCGTATAGCATTCACAAGTAGGAAGCTATCTAATGCTGAGAATAATTATTCAACGACAGAGGACGAAGGTCTGGCTATGGTGTATGCGCTCCAGAAGTTCAGGCACTTGTTAGGCTCCTATACTACTAGTGTAACCCCTTATTGTTATTAGTACAACCCCCTTATTATATTGATGTACCCATGTAGTGCCCATATTGTCACTATTGTGCCCCATAGAAGC
>APFE030283717.1:0-60171 GCA_000404065.3 Pinus taeda | reverse complement strand
ACTATATGTAAAAATAGATAAAAATGCCAATCTACACTTTCCAACTTGCAAAAACATAAGTTTAGCTGAAAGAGTAGTTGCTTCCATCTATAGTGTTTGAAATCTTTGTTCTAACTCTGATATACAGTGCATCTTTCTTTCTTTGGATCACAGAGCTAATAGTCAATTCTCCAATATCCCGCATTGAAAATTATATCCAAGAACTTTAGATACAGTTCACTTCCTTTACACCAAGTAACCCAACATTTCAGAAGGGCACCTCAATCACTACAATAAAATTTCCCATTGGGAAATAACAATGGACTGAAGAAGAAATGTTCATCTGCCATTGGCAGGTCATTGAATTGAAATCCTCTGATAGGTTTCAATATTAGTTTCATTCTATGAAATCAGTGGAGTTTACTATCCCACAAATGTAGAGAGGAAAGAAATATCTATTTACTACCAGTAGCCATCACTGAACTGAAATCCATTGATAGGTTTCAAATTGAGTTTCATCATGCTATGCAATCAGTCGAGTTTAATTTCACACTGTCTGCTACAAGAATCAAAATGAAAACTAGGGAACTTGGAGAGACTTAAAACCATACCTCTTGGCTATTTTGGATCAATAAGTGCTAGGTCTTGGAGTTCTTTTGTTGACATTGCATTGTTGGACTCTAAAGACTCAATAAAATAGATTTGTACTTTACTTAGTCAAGTGGGACTATATATTTTACTGAGCGAAGGGTAGACAATATATTGATGTGGGAGCCACTCGGAGTAGTTCTGAAATTGGCTCTCAAACTTAAATAGGCTTTGCCACTATTTTATATACCCTTCCTTGTCTAGCCTTTTTCTTGAATCAATTAATTAACTAGTAACTCATTCAAACAAATTATTATTATATGCCTGTGATTTCTTGTTTACATATCCCTTATGGTTTCACATTTGAATGTAGTGAAATAATGGGTAGTGGCTCTCGATATCGATATATGGGCACTTGGTCCATGATAGCACTCTTGGAATTATATATCCAATGGCTCTAGTGGTAGTAATATCCAAAATGGCTAGACTGGTGAGATGGGCAAGGACCTCATGAACCATAAAATCAATCATTGATTAGTCCCGACATAAAGTGATTGGCCGAGACAAGGCTCTGTGGGCTTTGTATGAGCTTTGTGGGCATATAGACTGATGGAACCAATTTTCTTCATTAGAAAAATGACCATCTTCTCTATCATTATACTCAGAGTTTTTATGAAACCCTAAGAGATAGAAAGAAGGTTAATTGTCCTAATACAATCATACTGGAACGAGGATCATCTCATTTTGATGTGTATGCATACTATATATATTCGTATTGTATTATGCGTGCTCCCAACAATTATTTGAATTGAGGGAGCTTGAGCTCAACTACAGCCTTCCTTCCTCTAGAGTAGCTCCTCAAGAAAATGGATAGCTTTCCCTGCTAGTCCATTCCTCACCCCCGGTAGCTCAAAACAATCCAATCAAGCTATATAGTTAGTGGATAAGAATCTGCTCTAGGGCAATAGATAGGGCAGAAAGGAAGAGATGAATTAGGGGATATCCATGTGATAGAAAATGAGCCAAAATACCTAGATGAATTAATTGGGTTTCTACAAGGAGGTAGGGAATAAGAGACGACTAACTATTATGTAGAACCCACAATAGAATGGGGTTGTAGAGCACAACTGGGATGCGAATGAATTGTTAAAGCCTACAAAGGCCCGAATAACTCGATAGGGATTGACCTTTATATAGATCCTTTGTAGATCAACCCTCCCCCACTAGAGATAGATTATTTTCTATTTTGGCATAATAAAACCTCCCCTTTATAAACCCTTCAACATGGGCCCTTTGGTTGCCCCAAAAAAGGCGATAGAAAGCATTTATTTTGAGAAAAGTTAGGGGTCTAGGGATCTACCAACAGGCCATATAGATTGATGGAACCAATTTTCTTTATTAGAAAAATGACCATCTGCTCTACCACTATACTGAGAAACTAACGTATACCTATTCCCTAGTCCTAGCCCTTGCTACCACCACACATAACTACCCACTACATCTTTATCGAAATATTCACTGCATTGGCTATCCAAAAATCAAGAATGGAAATGCAGGCATAATATTGTATATTAAGCGATTTCAATGATTCTCCTCCAATAAATGTTTGTCACAATGTGATTCTTTCTATCCCGAAAGGTAGACATAATTATGTATAATAAAGCAAACTTCCATCCAGTTAGAGGGAAGCAAGAGTAATGGAAGGAATTTCTTTACATCCACCAATATTGGAGTATAAGGAGAATGATGCCACACATGTAACCACTGAAAACTTCAACTTTGACAAAATAAACTTGCCTACCCTAAACTACTCATTAAAACAAATCACAAGACCTATTGCCCCAGAGAAGGGAAGGGCATTGTCCCTCTCTGGAAAAACCTTGAGTAGCACTGGGACGAGGTAGAATAATACCTTATTCCTGCGTGAATCACTGACTCGTGCTTCATGATAAGATGCATATGGAATGAGGGCTTAGGGGTGAAGATTCATGCAAACTCTTTGTAATGGTTCATTAGACTTGTAGAGACTTTATTAATCGATCAAATTCAGCTTTAGAGTTGCCTTGGTCCCCTAATTAATGAAATTTTTCCTCCCATTGAAATTCATATATAATTTTTTAAATGTTATACCTATGCTTAATTAAAACTACCAGGGAAAAAAACTATAACTCTACATACTACTGTCTAAACTATTTCTAGTTCATGGGTCACTATAGAATGACTCCTTTGGCCTAAGGCAGAGGGGCAATGGTTGAGCAGTCCTTAACATCCTGGTTTTTTTCTTTCCAGTGCCTATCAGGAAGGAATCTTCTTGAAAAATGTATTAATGATGATAAAAGGAAATTAGGTTCTAAGCTATGATAGCTATATGTAATAGTAGATAAAAATTCCAACCTGCACTTTCCCACCTGCAACAATGTAAGCTGAGATGAAAGAGTAGTTTCTTCTATCTACAGTTTTTGAACTCTTCGTTCTAACTCTGATATACAACACATATTGCTTTCTTATATAGCTGATTGTCGATTAACCAATATCCTGCATTGAAAATTATATCCAAGAACATCAGATACAGTTCACTTTCTTTACACCAAGTAACCCAACATTTGAGAAGGGCACCTCAATGACTACAATAACATTTCCCACTGGGAAACAACAATGGACTGAAGAAGAAATGTTCATCTACCATTGGTAGGTAACTGAATTGCAATCCTCTGATAGGTTTCAAGGTCATTGTCATTCTATGCAATTAGTGGAGTTTACTTTCCCACAAGTGCAGAGAGGAAAGAAATATCTATTTACTACCAACAACAATCACTGAACATAGGTTCCAAGCTATGAAAGCCATATGTAAAAGTATATAAAAATTCCAATTTACACTTTCCGACCTACAACAATGTAAGCTAAGCTGAAAGAGTAGTTGCTTATGTCTGCAGTGTTTGTACTCTTCATTCTAACTCTGATATACAATGTATCTTTCTTTATTTTGATTTTACAATTGAATGTCGATTCACCAATATCCTACATTGAAAATTATATCCAATAACTTTAGAGACAGTTCAATTGCTTTACACCAAGTAACCCAACATTTCAGAAGGGCACCTCAATGTATACAATAACATTTCCCATTAGGAAACAACAATGGTTTGAAGAAGAAATGTTCATCTACCATTGGCAAGTCACCGAATTGAAATCCTCTGATAGGTTTCAAGGTCAATTTCATGCTATGAAACCAGTGGATTTTACTTTCCCACAAATGCAGAGAGGAAACAAATATCTATTTACTACCAACAGGCATCACTAAACTGAAATCTATTGATAGGTTTCAAAGAGAGTTTCATCATGCTATGCAATCTGTGGAGTTTAATTTCACACTATTAGCTACAGGAATCAAAATGAAAACTAGGGAACTTGGAGAGTGTTATAACCATACCTCTTGGCTCATTTTGGATCAATAAGTTCTAGGTCTTGGATCTTTTCTACTGCCATTGCCTTCTTGGACTCTAAAGACTCTAATGATAGTAGATAATATCTATATAAAGATGGCACATTATCTCCATAAGATTCACATGCCAGTAATTAAGAGGTAACAATAAAGATATGAGATATAAGAGCTTTGATGACTATTACATATATAAAATAGATATTGGAATTCCATGTAATGAGATGAATAAGGGTTAGCATGTTGTTTCATAGTCACATCCATGGCCATTGAATTCCCTGAAGAATCCGATAAATTTCCTGTAGCAGTCTTCGATGCATTGGTTGTGGCCATGTCCATCTTCAAGCCCTATGAATGCCTCATAACCATCCCCTAACCCTTCCATTCAAACACACACTTTCTCTTGGATCTCGTGGTAACGGTTAACCAATTAGCCTAATAATATTCCCCTATGCTACACCCAACAATTTTTTTTCATTTGGGTGTGTGGGAAATCCAGCAGCAGGCCTATTCTTCACCCCCATCATAAAATCTGAAACAATTTATGAGGGTTTCAAAAATCATTTAAAGAATTCAACAATCTATTAAATTAAGCCCATTTGCATGTGAGTATTTAAAAAATAATTACAAAACTAGCAATCCATATTCTTCTAGATCTTAAAATCAACTTTACAATTGAATAATCATATACCTTAGCTTAGCTAATGCTGAAGACCAAAAAAATAACCTATAAAAGACCTATATATTATCCTAACCGAGCCTTCCAGCAGCTACCTGAGGGGCAGTTGAAATGCCAAGGACAGGGAGCAACTGTGTGATTTTACATGAGTACCTAAATTCAGGGTTTGCACCATTGAAAATAAACTATTCTACCATAGTTTCTCTTGTAGATCTAATAGTAAGAACCTAAAACCAACTAAGAACTTCAAACCAACTTTGTAGAAATAAGAATTAGTTGAAGGTTAAGGTTCAAAAAGTCATTAAAGTGCTTAAAAAAATAAAAATAAAAAGACCACCATGTGGGCCCTCCCATGAGTGCCACGTGCCTCGCTTCCTTCTTCATAATATAGCATGTACAGTGTAAACCATGCCACTTAACATTGTATCATGGTAATATGTCTGCTAATATGTCAGCATAGGAGGCGGGTTGTTGAAGGCAGACAATGTCAATGAAGTTCTCAAGGGGAAGGGAGCGACGCTCCTAAAGGTGGGTATCCTTAATGAAGTTCTCAGGGGAAGGGAGAGAGGTCGCTAAAGGTGTGCTCCTGTTGAAGTTCTCATGGGAAGGGAGAAAAGCTGCTGAAGGCATGCTCCTGCTCGCTTAGGTACTGCCCCTTGCCTCTCGAGAGGCAAGTGAGGACCTGCTACCATGTTCCCATCACAAAATGTTGTTCCCAAATAAACTATGTTCTGATCACGAGTATCTATCTGCTCCTTGTTGCTGGCATTGATGTTGCTACCTCTATCTTTGGTGGTTCATTTACCTCTATTGGGGCCTTAAGGGCTTGTAAGGGGGAAATCCTAGGCCTTATACAGAACCTCACCTTACCTAAAAGGATGTATGTACTTTGGACTTCTGCGCTTTATCTCATCAAGCCTTAAAGATCTGCCTAGCAGAGTAGGTGACCCATTGCTGGAGCTTGAAGCAAGAAAAGACAACCCTGCCCTTGCACTAGATTCCAATTTCCACATACTATTAACCTACAATCCGAGGTTGTCAACCTACAGTCCAAGGTTGTTGGAATGTAGGGTTTCATCAATGGCGGACGCCTAAGTCTTCAGCTCTGTTGTTTCACAGTCTTCACCTGTGTGTTGTTCCTCAGTGTTCACTTGTGTCTATTAATGAGGAAAATCCCATTAATGTCAGTGAAATTAGTTACAGTCGAGAATGGAGCACTTCCATTGGGGAAGCACAGTGAGCAGACTTTGATTGAAGCAGCAGTAGACTTCGATTGAGGAAGCTTTGCAACAGTTGAATTCAACAACATCAGGCAACATGTGAAAAGGTAAGAGAGCTAGTTATCTTGTCATTTTCTTCACAGTCTTAATTTTCTTCGCAATCTTCATATTAGTTTCATATAACTAGAGAACAAGGCATCAAGGCATCAGGTAAACTCTATTAACACAAAAGTATTACCAGGAACGAGCGCTAGTGGGTGCTTGTCGTGGTCAATTGTCATGCTCAGTTTAGCTGTGCTTGTCGGTGCTTGTGAGTGCCATATAGTAAGGTAAGGTATTTAGGTATTAGTTTGACAGAAGGAAAACCGTTCACAGCCTACCCAAAGGCATCCAAAAAATGGCATGGACTCTGCAACTCCTCAAATGCTCAGATCTGTGAGCTTCAAATGATCAAATCTATGAACTTTTGTGAAGGCTCAGATCTTCTTCGGCTTCATTTGCCAAAGATCTAGTTCCAAATCTAGAGAGAGTTTGAAGCATATCCATAGCATGCTTGAAACAGATCCACAAAGTTAAAGTAGATCGAAGAAATTGGTTGAGCCTCAAAGCCCTCATAGTGAATTTATTTGCATGCATCCATCCACCTGTAATCTGCATGCACCCACGTGTACCTAAAGTTGTTGCTCCACTTCAACAACATGAAGTTGTCATTCGACTGCAACAACATGAACTACAACTCCAACTATTTTTAACATGAACTACAACTCAAATTAATGTTAACATGAACTTCAACTCAAACTAATGTTAACATTAGTTTGGTAGTCCAAAACATTTAAAAATTTTGAACAGGTTAAAATCATAATAACCTATAGTCCAACCTCTTACGCATCGGGAAGAGGCCAAACAAGACCATCACATTCAATGACAAGGTAAATAACGCACATGAAAAAGTTCGCTATAACAAACTTTCGAAAAAGGAAGATCAACTAATGCTAAATGACTATATTCTCATGTCATTGCGAGATGGCACAAATAATAAAGCAGAAACAAATTTATGATACAAATTTATTAAATAAAATCAATAAATTAAGCTACAAATGATATATAAATGAGCTAAAAATACTTTTAACAAAATAACATAAATAACTTAATATTAATATATCATAGCATAAAGTATAAATAAGACTTCATGTGACGATTTAAAATAATATTAATATATCACAGCATACATACAACATAAATAGGACTTTATTTGATGATTTAAAAAAGAAACTAAAGTGTGAGGCAAAATGCCATTGTAAATATTTTTAAAAAGCCTTTATTTGACATTGGGAAGCCAAATGATATTGGGAATATTTTAGAGTTTTTAATTTATTGAAATTAGTTTAACATAGTTGACTAAATACAAAATAGAGGAAAAATAACATATATTTGAAGGGACCACTATTTTTTGATGTAGTTTAATTTAACTTTATTTAAATTAGATTATCAATACAAATTTTATCTCATGTGGACTCTCCTTGTATAACTTCTAACTTTTATTATGTCTTTTAAAATATATCTTTTCTATTTTTATATGCCTCTTACAATTGACCTTTATCTCAATTTTTTAATCTCATTAATCATAATCACACGCATTTGGAAACATTTGAACATAAACCTATCTTGACTATGTCGATATGCCCCTTACAGCTTTTAATCCTTATCTCAATTTTTTAATCCTAGTAATAATAAAAACACGCTTTTGGAAACATTTGAACATAAAAATAACGTAAATATTGGGCACATTCGAATTACATAAACATCTTAAAAATTGGATAGACTTAAAAATATTTCAATAATAATAGAGATGATATTAACAATGTGGATATTTATATTAATATGCACATTATTATATAATTGTTTCGTTATATAATAATATTATCAATCATATATATAACATTAATTTAAGGAATCATTTTCTTATTCCAAATGATTACTATTATCAAATATTGTTAATAATCATATAACAATAATAAATGTGAAAATATCAATAAATAATAATGTCCCTAAAGAAGCGAAATGTAAATGTCCATAAAGAGGTGAATTGTAAATGACAATAGAATATGTATTTCAAAACAGAACCCATATATATGCAAACATGTGTGTAATTTTAATTGGTGAAATTCAAAAGGTTGAATTCCTAATATTTTTCTACTTGATATGTTTTTCCACCATTAATATTGTTAATTCTTAACCATTTGATACGTTATGTTCACAGATAACATTTAAATTTCTTATATCTCTCTACCATATATTGAAATTTAATCATCCATTTATCACATCCTAACTTTACGATCTCTATTGGCTATTGGTTTTGATTGAAAATTGGAAAATAATTTCTGTCAAAGTGAAGCACAAATTATATTCCAATTTTCTTTTTAGAGTTTTTCCTATATACAAGTTAATTTAGGAATCAACTTTAACATAAGAACAAAATTCAAGACGAATTTAATAGTATTAAAACCATTTTTTACTAACATAAAAATTATTAAATTATGATACATATCAAGAGAGTTGTGTTAAAATATCTATCTAATACGAAAATTTTATTTCAATATCATTTCAAGAAAACATTGTTGCAACTAGCTAAAAAAAATAAAGTTGTTTCTTTTTGTGTTCAAAATCATTATGTAAATTTGGAAGATTTTTGTTAGTTTTATGTGATCTAGGAAAGTAATTTGGGAATGGATTAAAGTTCTCGGTGTAAATATTTAAACTTGGTTCGAATAAATTATAGTAGGGGAATAAAATATATTATTATATGGATTTAATGAGATACTCATTAATGTAAACTACCATTAATATTAGGGTTGTTATTAAGGGAGAAGTGATTAAAATGGAAATGGTAAATTATCTCTGAAGAAAATAAAAGGGTTGTAAGTTATCGATGCAAGAGTCAAGAATGTTATTTTGAAGACCAAACTTTTATTTTAAAGCAAAACCACATAATGATTCTAGCTTTCTCATCTTAACGGTATGTGAATTCCTAGGTGACATCTAGTTAGAAGTATTCTCAAATACATGTTAGTTGGAATAAAATATTGGACACTTATTCATTTGTTATGTTTATATTAGATCATATTTGAATACACGTTATCATATGGTGTATTTGGTGCATTAAATGGGTATGTTTTAAATATTAGGCTAAATTTTTCTTTCTCATAGCATATTTCATGTATTTTGTTTTATCTTATTTTAATATGCAACTAATTTAATATGTATTTTCTCATTACTGAAGTTTTAGATATGCGAAAATTGAAAATCACATATAGTTATTCATGAGTTTGAATTCAACAACATTCTTATTATATATGTCTCCCTTTTTTCTCGTTTACAAATTCAAGAACTAACCTGTCTTAGCATTAATTAAATGTTATTATTATTGTAATTTTTTAGTTACTTCCTAACTAATATAAAATACAGGGAATACCCTCTATGGTTTAAGAAGGTTAGTCTTCAACCTAAAGCAGGAGGATTGTTTGTCCTCTTAGTATGCCTTTGGGATTGTTGGTCTCACTTGAATAATATGAGGAACAAAATCATTTTTGTTGTCGATGCCGATGAGCAAAGTGAAAAGGATTATTTTCTATAGTAAATGCCTGATGATTAATCTCATGACCTGCTGGTGAACAAGAACATAACAACACACACAAAATAATTTTCAAGAAAATATTTTCTTTCTAAAAAAAATCACATAGCTACGCTTTAAATTTATTTGTATTGCTTTTATTGCTTCAATGATTACTTCTTGGGTATCTTCATGATTTTTTCCTCTTAACTTTTCAAATATACCTTGTTTCCCTAGTTATATACTTTTGACAAAAACATATGGGATAACTACCTTCCTCAATTTTGAGAAAATGAAAATAATGAATCTAGTCAACAAATAATTGAATTCCACAATTTCATTCCTAAGATTAGTGTATGACATGAGGATGGACTTATGAAATTATTCATGATGTCTTTAGAAATAGACACTAGACAATGGTATAAGAGCATTCCTCCTCCGAGCATATTTTATTCGAAATATTTTCATATAATCTTTCATAAAAATTATAAAATATGTATCCCATAAAATAAATCAATAATGATTGTTGTGATTCATAAGAATTTTATAATAATAATAATCTAGAAAATCAATATGATGATAGTGGTGAAGAACTAGAATTTGAAATTTTCATAGCGAATATGAAGTTGAAAGTAATTTAAATGAATATAACCTTCAATATTTTCAAATATCATGTTAATCATATTCTATCTCATATACGGATGAACATGATGTGTTTCTATCAAGTCAAGGATGTCATGAAGAAGACACTTCTCCTCTAATAGAAAACCATAAAATATATTTATGTTTTAAAAAATCTCAAGATTCTATAACTTTTGTTGATTTTTAACTTATGTTTCGTCACATTTTTGGAAGATAATATTAATTATATTTAGGAAGAAGAAGATTATCGTTTATACCATTTTGTGATGCAACACGAAAATTGGTATATAAACACACTCTTGATACTTGTAATATATACCAAAATGATGATTATGACAACGTAGCTGACTCAACATCTCTGTAATATCCTTTGAACAACCTATTTATGATTTCTATGAAGATAAATATGGAAATGAAAATGAAACTAATAATATCAATTTTTACCCTCATCTCTTTCTACGTATGGAAATTATAATTAATGTAGTGGTTCACAACAGGATCATGGCTCCAACTATAACTCAAAAGTTTTAGATAAAAATATATAATAAAGAAGAAAATATAGTTTCCTTTAAATCTAATTATGAGTCTCTTACTAAATTGTTTGAAAATGTAGAACCATGAAATAATAGGATTTTTCTTCATCTTTTAAAGAGTAATTTACATTCTCTTTCACAATGCATTGAAAAATTATATTATAGTACAAGAGGTTTTAAATTGAAATAAAAAAATTGTTTTGAAGAATACCTCATTCAAGAAAATCATTTATGTTTCAAATTTGAGAAAGATTTTATGAAAGAATTTTGCAATCATGGCTATAAGGAATAAACTTAATATTTTTTAAAGGCAATGAAGATGAAATTATATTCCATATGAAAAATAATGATACTCAATTTTCTCATGAAAATAATGAAAAATTGAAACTTTGAATATGCATTTAAAGGATAATAAACATTGTCTTTATGGGATTTGGGAAGCTACCAAGAAATTAATGAATATAATTATAACATGTTAAGGATATGATATTATTTTTACATCAATGGAAGTTATCAAGTTAAATATTTTCTAACGAAATAGTTCCTTGTGTTGACCTAGGACAGATTTTTACAAATTCTGTAATCCCAGATATACATGGGATAGGGATTTTTGATATTGTCATTTTTAATTCTCGTCATAATGGCATACCTAAAATTGTTTTAGATAAACATATTTGTGAAAACTATCTAGATCCACTAATTTTTGAATTTGATAAAAAGACAATAATTAAAAATTCTCTTATAGTTTTCCTCATGAAAAGACTGGGATGAACACACAATGTCTACACCTCGTTCACACTATAAGGAAAATACCTTCTAGAAGAGGTTATAAAGGACATTTTTAGTGTTAGAAAATTGGAAAAATTTGTTAAAAAACATCTTCTAAAACATACATTTGTGATAGAAAATGTTTTATAGCAGATTATAATAAAAATTCATCATAATTGAAAAAATCTGGGTGACCAGACATTTTAGCAGATGTTGTTTTAGCAGTGCATGTTATAGGCCATTTTGTCACATCCAATCAATAATCATCCTCATGGGATCAATCAACATCTTATTCCCCCTTGTCATAATCTTACACAAATCCCTAAGCATGCCTCTTTCATTCCATAGATTTTCTACCTAGAACTGTATCATCTGAGCAAGTTTTAGGAATGATTCTCCCTGGCCTCTTGTTGGACAGCATTAAACTATAGGTTGCTCCAATGTAGCCTACGTTGATCACTAACATGTTTCTCTATTTTTGCCTGCGTTGATCACCTACAGGTTGCTCCCTCTTGCACCTGCATTGGTAGTAGAAATTTGGGAAAAAGAGAGAAATTATGGAAGCTTTCATAATTTATTACAACTATTTAGGTCAAATAAAATGTTTGGATCCTATGCGACCCTACTTTGGAGTTTCCATCCCTTATTCTTTCATCCCATCCTCCCATCAAAGGTGGATCGAAAACCTTATATAGGTAATTGGGTAAGAAATCCTAACTTACCCCACTCCTCTATATATTTACAACCTTTCATATGTAAGGGGTTAGCTTTTTAAGAGTGATTTGACCATTATTCTATTGTTGTGAGAGGTTTAACTTCATGCATTTAGGGTGATTGGAGGTGCACATTGTGCTAAGGAAAGGACAGGTCAGCCTCGAGGAGCTCTTCTACAAGATCAACATCTATTTATGGTTGTAACTCCTTCCTTTTATATTAATACAAAGAATTATCCATTTTCCTATATGTGATGTTGTTATTTCATGTATTTCAATATCACATGGATCTATTTAATATAGTATTTAGATGATATTGCATAGATCTCGTAGTTTCTTGGCTTGTGTAATCTGACTATTCAGGTTCTAATTTTGGTAGTCAGATTTGAAATTGCAACATTCAAGCTAAAGAAGGAATGAAGCTTACAATGGATTGCAGGTAGGCTTCATTCCATCATCTATTTACTTTAAGGAAAGTATTGGGTTCCTGTTCTCTCTATTGTTCTTCATTAGCCACCAAAGCGAGGGGAGATACTTTTGTCTGCAATCGCAAATCATGCATAACAAATTTGCAACTCTGTTGGGGATCTGTGTATTCCCTTGGTTGTTTCATTGACCATTGTGTTTGATTACATCTTTGATAGACCTTTGCTACTTTACCCAACTAAGAACAAACCTAGGAAGTTATTTCATTTAGTCCCATTTGCAATTTTTGTGTTGGAATCCTCTATTCCTTGACAAATTCTCCCTTAATGGCTCTGAAAAAGTAGTGCACCTCACCTAAGCCCACTCTGTACCAATGTTTCAAAGCACTGGTGCCTCTTGTACAACGACGTTGGTCCCTTTTTTGCAGAAAAGTTTCCCTAGTATTTTAGTGTCTCTTTGATCTGCTTACTTCTAGCTAGCCTTCCCTAAGTTGTGAGTGTCTTGTGGTCCCTCTAAAGCATCCATTTGGTTTGAATTTGTGTTTGATTCGATTTGATGAGAACTAGTTTTAATTTTTCTTTGTTCTTATCATTAGGTCACTTGCAAATGGATTTTTTTTGGTCATTAACCGCTTGGATGAATTCTTGTTTTAGTCTTCATTATGAAAAGTGCATTTGAATTAGTGACCAAACATTTTCATCTTATTTTTCTTCATTTCGAAAATTAAGTGTGTTGAAAAGAATTTTTTTTCATTGGCCTTTAGGGTTTTGTATAAGCATTGATATAAGAATAATTACATGCAAAGGGAAATTGTGTATAGATTACATTTGCATAGTTTTCAGGGGAATCATGCATAGATTACATTGCATGGTTAGACATTATTTAATGATTTGAATTGAATTGGAATAGTGAAACTAAAATATCTAATTAGGAAGCTCTTATTTTCTACATATTTGATTGTAACATCATTGTTTTCCCCTCTTCCCTACACTAGACTCATTTCCTCGAAATTGAAAAGAGTTATTTTTCTCATATTAGTTGCATCATAGGTGTGTTCATGTGACATCAAATTTTGAGCCTTGAAATCGAAATATAATTCAAGATAAATCTAAAATTCACCTTAATTAACCTAAGGATCATTTATGAAATTAAAGCAACCACTTAGACATCTAGCCTAGAGACGTGTTCTAGCATCGTTAAACGTAGGAGTTGTCATTGTTTGCCAGCATTGTATCCTGGGGATGAAATCTCATTCCACGTATGTCAATGTATAGGTTTGTTCTCCACTTACCTTTGGGTATATTGGATGGTGCTCCACGCACATAAAGTATATGGGAACACTCCCATCGAATGCTTACGCATTAGACAACAGTATTACAAACTACAGTCCCATGTACCATCGAGTATATTTTGGGAGTCCCCTATAGGCTTCTATCCATTTGTAGGTAATTGAGTGGGCCGAATTTTATACCATGATACACCGAACACAACATTCGGGAAGATTTCGTGCACACAAGTTAAGTCCTTTGTTCACCAAGGTGTATAATGCAGTTCACATTGATTGGTAGACCTTTATTCCTAATTACCCATTTGTTTTATTTTTATTTAATTTCTAAAATCAATTAATTGACAGTAGAGTAACATCACCCCTATGGAACAAATCCTTAGTGGATCTTAGGTTGATACTAAAGGAAATAGTTTTAGAGTCTATCAATCAAGGGAACCCCTCTGATGTGAATCCTAGTCCTTTTCTTTCTTTTGAAAATATTGGTACTCCTTATATGGCAACGTTATCCCTTCTTGGATTTACCATTGGTTTTCCAGTTTGGTTATTTTCGACCCCTATGGTTCCAAATGTCCAAAATGGTTCTCAACAAAGTTCTCCTCCACTTCATCAACCGCATGTTGATCCTAAAGTTCACCCTTTTCCTTCTTCCCCTATTTTTCTTCATCCATTTCTTCCTCTTCACCTGGTGGAATTCTTGATTATAGTAACTAGGAAGCCAAGAAGAAGAAGAAAAGGTCGAAGAATAAGAATCAAAATAAGTGGGGGGAAACCAAGCCACCATTTCTACGGACACAACTAGTATGGACAAATATTCCATTCAGACCCACAAAGTTAAATTCCCTTGCATGTTATGTAAGTATGATCACCTTCTTGGATATTTTCTTGGTATTCCCAAGGTATTATAAGTGTGTCCCACATGCTCAAATAAACCTTTGTCATTAGCCTCTAGAGATCATGCTAGTGATAAACCCTCAACTAGTGATAGTAAGGTACACGGGAAAAAGGGTAAAGTCAAGTTTCCCTATAGGTTATGTGAAGCGAATCATCCTATTCACCATTTTCCTTATATGGATGAAGCCTCAAAAGTGTTTTAAAACCTTACATCTCCCCAGTCAGGACTTCTAGTTGGTTACCAGAAGCTTTCTCCCAATCGTCCACTAGTTGATGAAGTGATTAATAAGAATCTGAATGAAATCAATATCGTTGTCTCTGAATGTGAATCCCACTAGTCCATTCCCGAACAACCATTGGTTGAGAAAATTGTTGAATCGATTCCACCTTCAATTTATCTTATCTTTTCCATATAAAGTGAAATTCATATTGCTTGGGTTCTTCTTGTTTCTTCTAATTCTACTGGATAAGGGGGGATTTCTCCCATTCCCTTGAAACCCCCTCCAAGAAAAAAACCCATTAGATTTGATAAGAATCGATTGACATAACCTCATCTCCCTTATTACATGCCTTTTAAGATCATGGTAAGGGCTTATGATAAGAACATCCATCACATTGTTATAGATGAGGTAGTTTCTGTTAGTATTTTATCCTCCATTGTTTGGCAAGCTTTGGGTTCCCCACTGATTGTCTCCACTCCTTTAAATCTGTTAGCTTTTAATAGAAGAACCAATTGAACATTAGGGATCCTTCCTTAGTCTCCTATTATGTTGGGAAGAAACCCTATATGTATTGATTTTATGGTTGTCATGGGCCCTTTAGACTTAATTTTGATCCTAAGGAGAGGTTATGTTTATTCCATGAATGTTGATGTGTCCACACTCTTTCGAGTGATATTGTTCCCGCATGTTACACAGTAATTTGTCACCGTTTGTCACCGTCCCTATTTACCCCTCTCCTACATCTTGGAGGACTCATTTCGGGACTTGTGAGAAGTGACAAGACTTGAAACCACTTGCATCATTCACCTCTAAGCATGAGCTTCATATGCCCTGAAGACATCTCCTGCACCTTGCCCTTAAAAATAGCCCTTTTTACATTAGCTCTAGTTCATTGTGTTCTGCCCACGCCAATGGGGAAAATCCTATAAAAGTGGCGTGCCATTAGCGCTCTGTCCCAGAGTCGCAATCGCGCCAACCTTTTTGGGAAAATTTTTGGACCAATCAACCTCCGAAAGTTCTATCCAACTCATTCACCAACTGAGTCCAAGTTAAGTGAAGATGGTTTGGCTTCGAATCTCCTTGAATGGGAAGTAGTTTGTCACCATTCCATAGAAGTTTCCAAGTGATCAAGCCAAATCCATTATTGTTGTGATTGATGTTATCTCTTCCTTTTCATCTATATAAGCTTGTCTCCATGCCTTGAGCAAGCTAGTTCTAGTGGTAGTGGTAATTATATTGGTGCTGAAAGGAAGATATCAAGAGATTGGAGTTGCAAGAGCCTTCTTTGTGTCCATAAGGCTTAACCTATGTGAGGAGATCTTGTCACCAAAGAGAGAGAGGCTTGTCCCTCATCCCTTCAAGCTTTGCAAGACTTGTGTAGCTGAGCACACAGCCAAAGGAGGACTTGACGTCAGGACACTGGTTGTATTCTCCTTTATTGATTATTAATAATAGATGACTATCGTTATGGTTCCACTCTCATTTTTGTAATGATTAATGTTGAGTTATATCCTTCCTGACTGATGTATAATTGCATTTATTAGATTTCACGCTTGTGTTTGTGTTGTTCTCTTTGTGTGCAGGTGTCCATTCATGAAGATAGTGGAGGACTGTGACCGACCAAAGCAAAGGAGCGTGAGCGATGTCTCTTCTACGGACAAAAGCGTTGGAATCCAAGTAGGTCTTCATCACCTACCTTTTATTTGCAATTAGGAACTTGCGTCGTAGCATTGTTTGATTATTACTAGACCTGTTCTGGGCTAGTAGGGATCGCCTCTATCCATAGAGGGGATTTACCTCTCCAACAATTTGGCGACTCCACTAGGGAGTTTAGCTTGTTGTTTAATTTGTAAACTTAGATGGAGTCTGAAGCACGGCCAAATAGCCTTCGAAACACTATTCCTTTGCAGTAGTGAAGTAGATCAAAGCCACTTCAGTCAATCTCCGGTTTGGTTTACGGACTGAACAATTTCGAGTTTGTCTTGCCTCTTTGGGTTTCTCTTGTTTGCTTGCTTGGATAGCTTTTTGGATTGAATTTCTTGCTACCTCTTGCTTCCTGACTTGTCTAGATACTGTAAATCGAGCTTTAGACTGCTTATTTTTCTTTTTAACTTGGAAAACTTTTTTAGCGCAGTTTTCCCTTTGACAGTCGTGCTAGTGGCCCTTGTTGCTAACTGACAACCCGCACCAATCCCTGTTTAGTGCGAGTTTCAGCCTGACAGTCGCGCCAGGCCTCTTAGCTTTTCAATCCACTTATTTGCCTGCTTTCTGAGCTTGGATTTGCATTTTCCCACATCTTTTTCAGTTGTTGGAGTGTGTCTGATCCTTGTTTGACTGGTTCTTAACCTTCATCCTTCGGGTGTTCTTCTGTCTATCGATTTCACACCTCAACCCTAGGGCATCTAGTGGCCGTGTGTGTGTCGAGCTTCCAGTAGGAGTTTTGGGTTTCTTGATTGTCCAGTCGACTTTGTGATTGTTTTTTGCACTTGTTCAGTGATTGTTGAAGTATTTTTTATTGATTTCCGAGTGAGTTGCCCTTTTGCTTGGATTTCATCCTTGCCTTGTTTGAGCTTAGATCACATAGCTCATACAAGACTTTGCTCTTCTTCTAGTTTGGAGAACTATTTTGGTGTCTTGGGATTTCATTGTGTTCTCATTGAGTGAATTTGTCTCTTTTACTCAGTGTTATTATCTTTCAAAATTCATTCTAGTGCATTGTGCCTTTAGAAAAAGAAATCAAATAATCTCTTTTGCGTTCAATAGTTAATGGAATAGGAATTTCTTTGAGTTCATTATTCTGAAAAGAAAAGTTTTATTAGTCCACCATTAGCATTGCATTAGGTTGTTGATCGATTGGTTGCTCTTTGTCGGATTGAAAAATTTCTTAACTCTCGTAGTTGTATTCATCGAACGAATGGTTATTCTGCATATAGCTTGCATCTAGGCCAATTGTGGTCTTTGTCTAGAAAAACAACTATGAATTAAAAAAATAAATAAAAACATGTAGTGACGAAAAAAAAAAACTAGCCAAAAAAAAAAAAAAGGACTACATACTTAGCGCCTAAATCGAATTACCTAAAGATCAACCATAAAAATAAACCGAATCAACTGAAAAACGCATTTGCGAACATAACGCTCACATGTGTAGAGGTCTAGGCTAGAGGCATGCTCGGCGTCGTTAACTAGTCCACTTTTGTTCTCGCATAGTTGCGAGTACCTCCTTGTGTGATTTCAACTATGGTCTAGACGAGAACTTGTGCTCCCACGTACCGTCGCATATATATGGGGACTCCACTAGTTTATCATCCTTGCATCCATAGGAAGCGTGTCTGCTGCCTTACAAGCCGTAACGCACCGAACACAGCATTCGGGAAGATTGATTGCAGTACGGAAAGTTCTTGGTTTTGATATGATTTCCAAGGTGTATAAGCAGTTTTACGGATTGTCTGGTAAACCCTTTGCCTAGTTTCTCCAGAGTAGTCAATTTTGATCCTTTTCAGACTCCTTAAAAGAAAATGCTCACTTAAGCAGTTTGTCACTTCGGGCTCACAAAACATTCGAAGGCGACCAGAGCCACCTTTTTTTCCTTTTCTCGACTCTTAAAACATGAAAAGTTCAAGTTCAGTTCCTTTGTCTTGAAATTTATTCGGGTGCGTTCACATTTACCCGGTTAGGTCTTGTTCACGTTAGCTTGAGTAGGTTTCTTTCTCGGTCTTGATGACAATATTTTCGAGGTTCACCAACCTAAGTTTCCCCCCTGATGGGAATCCTGGTCATTTCCCTCCTCTCGGGAATGTTGGTGCTCCTTACATGGCAACGTTGTCCCTCCCAGGGTTAACTGTTGGGTTGCCTATTTGGTTGTTCTCAACCTCTCTGGTCCCCGCCGTCTCACCTACTGATCAATCAGTCCCTCCACCTGAACAACCTCATGTTGATTCTAAGGTGGACCTCTCCCATTCTACGCCCACTTCTACATCCTCATCTTCCACTTCGCCTGGTGAAAGTCTCGACTCGAGTAACCAGGTGGCTAAGAAGAAGAAGAAGAAGACAAAGAAGAAGAAGGCTCTAAAGGGAGAGGCTAAAAGTGCAACTACCCCCTCGAGTACACCTGAAGTCGGGCCACCTTCTGCTCCTTTGCGGAAGATCAGGTTTCCTTGTAGATTGTGCAAGGATGACCACCTTCTTCGCGATTGTCCTGGCATTTCCAGGGTCTTAGAAGTATGGTCCCGCGATCCGGCCTGCCCCTCATCGCCCTCTGAATTTCACGGCGACGCTACCCTATCAGTTCGGAATAGTAAAGGGAAAGGGAAGATTCGAATCCCTTGCAGACTTTGTGAAGGCAATCATCCCCTTCACCTTTGTCGGCTCATGGATAAAGCCTCCGACGTCTTGGAAAGTCTCGCAGCTCCCTCACCCCAACTCCGCGTTGGATATCAACGTCTTTCTGCAGCTGCAGATCGTCCCCCTGCTGACAACGAGATTGGTTCAAATTCCTCTCTTGTCCAACCTCCTCTTCCTGAACCTGGCTCTGCCCAGCCTGTTCCAGACCAACTATTGGTCAGAAAGAGTGTCGAATCTAGTTCACCACCCGATCACTTTGTTTTGGAAGGGCGTAATTCCCATGTTCTTCTCGTCTCCTCAGATTTCCCTGAGTCCGGAAATGACTCTCCTATCCCAGTTGCTTCCGAAAGTCCCTCTTCGGTTCCTATGGAGGATGGGGGCGATCATACATTCCCCCCACCAAGTAGTTTGGCCATCTCCTTTGATTGGAGTCACCTGACCACTTTTCGCCTTCCATCCCATGTGCCTTTCCAGATTACAGTACTTGCCTGTGATAAGGCAGTACCTGGCACTGTTCTAGATGAAGGTGCGTCGGTCAGTCTTATGCCTTACACTACTTGGCAAGCTTTAGGTTCCCTGCAGCTCGGGCCGATCACGCAGAATATGTTGGCTTTCGACGAAGGATCCTGTCCATCTCTAGGAGTCCTCCCAAAGTTCCCTATTACTTTGGGAGGTAAAACCATCTATATCGACGTGGTGGTTACCCAAGGTGTTTTAGATTTCAGTATTCTCCTTGGTCGCGACTATGTTTATGCTATGGGGGCCCTTCTCTCTTCGATTTTCCGTGTGGTTTTCTTTCGACATGATGGAACAATGGTGACTATCGATCAATTGTCATTCGTTAGTCCCCGGATGCCTCCTGCGCAGTTGTCATCCCCTCCTAGTTTTTATCCACCAGTTGTATCTACCACCCCGCAAATCAACTACGTGGCCACCTATCCCATACATGTATCCAGAGATGTCGCTGCCGTGCATAGTGTCCTGGAAGCATTGGGTCCTGACTTCCGAGATGTTGACCTCCCATCGGGAGAGCCACTCTTGGAAGCCCCAACTTCCTGTTCATTATGAAGAAGTTCGGGCGGAGCATAGTTCACTTTCCTATGTCAAGCTCCTTAAAAAATGAAATTGGGTCCGGACAGAGCATAGTTCACTTTCCTATGTCCATCTCTTTAAAAAATGAAACTAGGTCTGGTTGGAGCATAGTTCTTAATCTTGTGTCAAGCTCATAAAAAAATGAAATCAGAGTTATGAGGATAGTTCTTTTACTGTGTCAACCTCATTAAAAAATGAAACAACTCCCTTTCAAAATCGAGCTTTTGAGTAAGATCTCGTAAAATACCAGTCGAGTCTTTCCAAGATATCAAAGGTGAACCTTCATTCCATCCACTTTGTTGAATGCAATGAAGCTTGGGGGGAATGTACCTCGTTTTGCATCATTATGCTGGGGGCATGTGAACTTATAACAAGCATAGTTTTTCGTTTCAAGCTTGTGTAAACATGAAACTGAATCCAAGCAGAGTTCTCCATGGTTCAAGCTTGTGTAAAAATGAACCCATACTCAAGTCACCTTTAAGCTCTTTTCTAACTCGTAAAATATGAAAAGGTTGCCGAGTATTTTTTTCCCTTTTTGACTCGTTAAAGAGAATACAAATGGATGTCTTCTTTCAGCTCTTTTGTTACCATTTAAAGATGAAAAGATTGCCGAGTTATTCCTCTCGACTCACTAAACGTAAATGAGAGGCGGTCGTCTTTAAACCCTTTTCCGACCGTGTAAAAACGAAAATATTGTTGGACCCTTGTCGTTTCAGGTTCATTAACGGTCACGAAGCGACGTGGTTTTGATCGCTTTTTTTTACTTTTTCAGATCAGAGTCACTACTTACGAAAAGTACTCCTCGGTCGTAATGGCTGGGCGGTTCTTTCGAGCATTGTTTTATACTTTTTTGAGCTCGAGAGACACAACTTTATGAAAAAGGACACCCATGGAGTTTTATTTTTGCTATCTTTTCAGACTCTCTAAACATGAAAAGACGTCAAGTTTTTCCTTTGTCAGACACGTTAAAACTTTAATGACATTGGATTTTTTCGTAATGACACCATTCAATCATATGTTATCCCCGTCAAGCTTTCCATCCAAAAATAACCAGGGTACCCTCCAGAAATGGTGGGGGAATAAAGGAATCATAATCGTCGTCGTCAGTAGTATGTCGCTCTTGAACATGGTACTTTCTGCATCCGTGTCTGGGTGGGGACATCTCATCTCATTTCACATTTGCCTCCATGGGTTTGGGTTATCCAATTTGACCATTCATCTGCTCATTGCTTTGTCGCCATGACCCCTGATCATTTGATATCAAATACTGCCAAATCCACTGTCGTGCCGCTGATATGTTCAAGAGAAGTTGACCTCTATAGAATACTCAACCTCCCTCTGATATCTCACACAAAATATGTTGTCCTTCTCTGTCTCGTGTTGATGATGTGGGAAACACTATGGCCCACCTTCATTCAAGCTCACTTCCTGTCGACTTCAACTCATTATCCAGGAAGATGACCTAGAGACTCCCTTCAGGTACCTTGGAGACATAGAGACTCCCTTCAGGACCATCGTCATTATTGGTGGTATCTATCGCATCTGTTAATAGTTTTCATCATTGAATGGTAATTAGACGATGTTCATGCATGTTCGACTTCGACTCCTGTATTCACATGCTTGAACTTGTACTGTGTTCGGGTCGAGTTGGAGCGCAGACCCCGAATTGTGCATATTGAAATCCGGGTTGCATTTTGTGGATTATCGTAATCATTACAGGACTCATTTATTGGATGGATGTGACCATACCTAAGTCCATTTATATATCCTCATCGGATGGCTGCATCCATACCTAGGATCCAGTTGTATATACTTTGTTACGGATGGCTGCGCCCATACCACATCTATCATGTACTTGAGAAATCAGTTGTATTGCTTTTTGCAGGTTCTCCGGTGGCAGTGTTTTCAGTCACGCATGTTCTTGTAAAGTGCTTCACCCCTCTCTCTCTCGGGCCTCATGCTTTAGGGGGCATCTGTTATACAGTAATTTGTCACCGTTTGTCACCATCCCTATTTACCCCTCTCCTGCATCTTGGAGGACTCATTCCAGGACTTGTGAGAAGTGACAAGACTTGAAACCACTTGCATCATTCACCTCTGAACATGAGCTTCATATGCCCTGAAGACATCTCCTGCACCTTGCCCTTAAAAATAACCCTTTTTACATTAGCGCTAGCTCACTGTGTTCTGCACGCGCCAATGGGGAAAATCCTATAAATGTGGCGCGCCATTAGTGCTCTGTCCCAGAGTCGCAATCGTGCCAACCTTTTTGGGCAAAGTTTTGAACCAATCAACCTCCGAAAGTTCTATCCAACTCATTCACCAACTGAATCCAAGTTAAGTGAAGATGGTTTGGCTTCGAATCTCCTTGAATGGGAAGTAGTTTGTCACCATTCCATAGAAGTTTCCAAGTGATGAATCCAAATCCATTATTGTTGTGACTGATCTTATCTCTTCCTTTTCATCTATATAAGCTTGTCTCCATGCCTTGAGCAAGCTAGTTCTAGTGGTAGTGGTAATTATATTGGTGCTGAAAGGAAGATATCAAGAGATTGGAGTTGCAAGAGCCTTCTTTGTGTCCATAAGGCTTAACCTAAGTGAGGAGATATTGTCACCAAAGAGAGAGAGGCTTGTCCCTCATCCCTTCAAGCTTTTGAATACTTGTGTAGCTGAGCACCCAGCCAAAGGAGGACTTGACGTCAGGACGCTGGTTGTATTCTCCTTTGTTGATTGTTAATAATAGATGACTATCGTTAAGGTTCCACTCTCATTGTTGTAATGATAAATGTTGAGTTATATCCTTCCTGACTTATGTATAATTGCATTTATTAGATTTCATGCTTGTGTTTGTGTTGTTCTCTTTGTGTGCAGGTGTCCATTCACGAAGATAGTGGAGGACTGTGACCGGCCAAAGCAAAGGAGCGTGAGCGACATCTCTTCTATGGACAAAAGAGTTGGAATCCAAGTAGGTCTTCATCACCTACCTTTTATTTGCAATTAGAAACTTGCGTGGTAGCGTTGTTTGATTGTTGTTAGACCTGTTCTGGGCTAGTAGGGATCACCTCTATCCGTACAGGGGATTTACCTCTCCAACACCGCATGTTGGAAGGATTGTGAATATCAATCAACTTTCATTTTTTGGTTCTAAGTTGACTACCAATCATCATACTTCCCTAAGAATTATGAATGTGCAAATGGTATCTTCCATACCACAAGTTAATTATGCAACAACCTATGCCATTCATGTACCTACTACTGAAGATGAGCCTTTCACTATCTACTTGACTTCTTTCGACCTAGATCTTGTAGGTGACATGGTTAATCATTTACTGAGGGAATTGGGGCATGATATTTCCATTACATCCCTTTATATTTATCATTTCTACAGTGTTTTTCTCCCATTATATGAGAACCTATTAGAAGCCACGGTCTCTCAAAATCCATTATGAAGAATGGAGTAGAGTTATTTTTCTTGTGTCAAGCTCATTAAAAAATGAAACAAGCTCTTATTACGATAGTTATTTTAATATGTAAAAGTCATTAAAAAATCAAATAGGTTCCTATGAGCATAGTTCTTTTCCTTTGTCAAGCTCATTCAAAAATGAAACAAATGCCCTTTCAATTAGAGTCTTTGATTAGATCTTGTAAATTCCCAGTCCAGTCTTTCACTTGATCTCTTAGATGAACCTTCATTCGATCCACCTATTAGTACCTAGTAGTCTACTTAAGTGCATGAAATGAAGCTTGGGGGGCATGTACCTTGAATTGAGTCATTATACTAGGGCATGAAAACTTATTTCAAGCATAGCTTCCCATGTTTCAAGCTTCTGTAAAATGGAAACCATTCCCATTTTATTGCTCATGATTGCCATTTTTATAAACTATTTTTTGCAGACGAGCCTTCTTTTTTTCATTCCATCATCACCATCTATTTGGCCTATCATAGTGTCACATACCCCCGTGGCACAATACCACCAACTACCTACTATGCTCTACTGGGTCCACGATGTGGACTCTTATGTTCAATGAATAGACTTTAATACTACCTTCCAATTCAACGCTTATGCATGTATTACAACTCAGAGGAACAAATCAATCACGAGCATTCAATAGGATAAAATTATGCATAAAGACTCCCTTTTCTAACTCAACACTATCATTAATGAAAACATTATCATAAATATAATATAGCTAGGACTTCCATATTTCATGAGTATAGCCCTACTTCCATAGTCGAATGTATTGCTAACATATATATTCTATGGAATATGAACAATTAGCTATAAAGAGCCTCAGTGGATGCAATTTTCCTCCCCATGATGCATAATGCATAGCATAGATAACCTAAACCATAGACTATACAATTTCAAGCCTTAACCATGGTTACTCAATTTACATAGCTGTCTCATGCATAATTATTCATTATCTTAAAAAAATATAGCATAACACCATTACTGCATAAGATCCACATATTATGTTGCTTTAATAATCTTAACTTGGATTAAATTATATGCAATGGCTATCACATGCACCCATATATGATCATCTCATACATATTATTAACACAGGTAATCCTACTCATCCATAGTGGCCACATATTCACTCATCTCATAAGAAAAGACAACATAAGACATTTCTCTTATATGCTTACATAATTGACAACATAAAGAATAAGGAATCAACATACAGAACATCCCATGCAAACTAGATTATCTAAAAGAATGTCACTTGAAAAATTGAGCACCACCACCCAACCTAGAATTGGCTTACTTTAGTTCAGCCTTGGCTTCAGAGTTATTGACATGGATCAACTACCCCAATTGATCTCTTCAATGGGTATTTAATACCCTCTTTCATGATATGGTTTCCATTAGCGTCATCCCACTTTTATGGATCTTTTTATCCATTTGCCTAGGATTTTTTGAGAAAATCTCACCTTTTTCTCTCGCGAGGCTTTTCCTCATAAAAGCTTGCATTTCTCTCCTGTAAGGATTTTATTCTTTTCTTAAACTTAACATATTTCTTCAGCTAAGTAAATTAATGTATATTTATCTCGAATCCATCAAGCTTATCTAGAATGGGATATAGAAGCCTTACCATGAAAGAACTATCCCTTCCCATTTACTAATGGGATTTGGCAAGAAATATCATTTCTTGGTGTCTCGTTTTCCCAAGTGATTAAATTATTTTATTTATTTAATAATAAATTATTTACTTTTGTTGTTACCCATCAGATCTATATTTTCTTATCTTAGGTTAGTAGACATCTATATACAATGGAGGGGTGTTATATACCCTCACCCTTAAATTTACACTGTCCTCGGTGTATTACTGCATCTTACAATATTCTTCCTCATTCATAGGTAGTTGTTTCTAAATTTTCAGGATCTCATGGCCTTTCCATCTGTATCAGATCTTTTTATATGTATCAGCTACAAAGGAGTTCTACCAACCATTCTCCTTTCATTTATACTTGTAACATTTGTTTCAAAAAAACATTGTGAGAGATTTTAGATTCATAAACTTAACTTTGTTTACCACATTTAATATCATATATTGATATACAATACTACTATTTGACTAACTACGGTTATGTTTCCTATCATAAAAGAAATGCATGTCCTTCTAATGCATTCTTCCAATGTCTTTGTGTTCTCGACGAACACTTTCTTCTTGCAATTTCCCGGCATTAGTCTCAACAAGTAAAAGTAGCACATTTGAATAATCACCATGTATAAAATATCATTTCAGGTCAGCTCAACATAACCATCAAAATAATAACACATATGTAATAGCATAAAGCAGAACCATATGTCATATGTATACTAAGTTTGAAGAAAAATACAAATACTTATCCTTAGTTTCGAATACCAATTCATATTTTCTCCTTTGTCTTGCCTCTATAGACACTCTCGCTTGATTTCCTCACCATGAAATTACCTATGTCTTCTCTTTTACCATGTGCACCTACACATAGTGTACATTACACAGATACAACTATACATGTCATGTATCATTATATAATGCATGCATCCCTCCCAGTACCATAGTACCACCTCTCCAGAACATCACCTGCATAACATATATTTTTTCCACATTTTTTCAAACATGTTAGTATTATGCCAAAATGAAATATGGCTCCAAACAATCACTAAGTTGTAGCATCACTCTCTTACTTGACTATGCTTGATCCTTTCAAAGTCAAATCATTTGGTCTCTGAAATCCAGGTACATGTCAAAGCATACATTTCAAGCCTCCACGTCATTTTGTCTATGACCTTGATGTGAAAATGTCTCCATTGGAATTATTCTTATACTTGAAAGTGATTTTTTTTTCCAAGTAGGGTAGGGTAGAAAAAAAAATGAGGAAAAAATGAAAGTAAGAGAAAAAAAAATCTCACGTGAAAACCTCCTTTAAGGCGCCTCAGATTGGATCATTGATTGAAAACCTCCATGAGGTGGTCAATGGGTTGGGAGAGAATAAAAAGGAAAAAAGAAGAGATCCTAGGTGAAAACCTCCTTTGAGGTACCTAGGTAGACCGACTAATTAAAAACCTCATTGAGGTGGCTAGTAGGCCTAGAAAAAAAATAAAGAATAAGAGAAATCCTTGCTTCATGCATCTCTTTGATAAATGCATGTACTCTCCAACATCTACAAGAAATAAGAACAAGTTGGTCAAGCCTATTTAAAAGAGGTCAAATTTTGACTTTCTCCTCCTTTTCTCAAATGCTCCAACAAGGCCAATGCCATGCCAATCCATCACCCTCATCTATTTTCACCATCCACCCATCATTCTCAAGATTCTACCATTCAGTTTGCTTATTGTCCTAAAAAACTACACAATGCTTTGTTTTACTACAGGATACAAATATAAATGGAGCAGAAATTTGTTTTTTTCCATAACTTGAAAACCATGCATCCATTTGCCAAGTTGTTTTAGAGTGAGATGCATATGGATGATAGTAACATGCCCAAGTAATTTCAGCAAATTCTAGTCAACGATTTCCCAGAAATTGGTATCCATCACATTCAGCCAGTTTTGCATTTTCTCAAGATCCATGCATCCATTGACCAAAATTTTTCTATGGGGAGGTGAATAAGGATGATGGTAACATGCTCAGAAAGATTCAGTTCAATCTAGTCTACCATTTAGGAGATATGGGCAGAACAAGTCACTGTCCTATAAACCTACAACATACAGAACAACACCTATGGAATTGGAAATGAGCAGTTTTGAAGGAGATCTAGAGGTCAAAGAAGCTCCTCCAGAGCTTAGCAGTAGCATCAGGATCACCAACATCACCATCCAACACCTACACATTAACATCAACTCAGGAGAAGCATGCATGTCTCTCCAACAACCATCAAGTAGGTACAAGTATGCTACATTCTTGGCCTCTTCCCTTAAGCATATTATAGTTAGAAATTTGTTGTCAATGCATGAGAGATGAGGTTTTATAAGATAAGGATGGGTTAGCAGTATCAACCACCTTCAACTAGTTGATTGTAGCTCACTCCTTCACTCAAGTAATGTTGAAAAGTCAAAAGTGTCATGATTTCAAAGAATGAGGACAACAACTAAAGAAGAATTCTTTGCAAAGGCCAAGTAACCACAACACTTAAAGCCCTCCATCAACTTCATATTCAATATCTATTCATCATTCATTCATCCCATTTCATTATTGAAAAAAATAAACAAGAGCATCCTCTCCAATTTCACAAACCTACACTACTCACTTTGAGCCCTAGCATCATCATCCAATCACTCTTCATCATTTCTCATCACTCCCATACCGTTAGAAGAATATGAAGGAAGAAGCAATGACTATTACAGGAAGGCAGGATGCTATTACAAGAAGAAAGAAAAGAAATTTGTGCTAAAACCCCAAAATGACAGTCCCTAATAGAGACCTAATCAAGACAGAGAACTCCAATGCCATTAGGTAATCATCTAGGCCACAAGGAGAAGAAGAAGGAAACAAAAGGAAATAAGGAATTCACCAACAAAATATTAATCAAAGTGCAGTGATGTTAGAGGTGTTCAAATGACATAACAAGGTAGAAGGAGGTTGATCAAGGTGTGGAATACCTTGCCAAATTGAAAAATATTCAAGAACCAATCTTGAATAAGGAGAAGCAAGCAAGTTAATGGTCTCAAGAAAAAATAAATTTTCTTTGCACACATATGTTTTTGGGCTCGTCCTTGCAGAATTTGCAACCAATATTCTTAATGCACATGAGAGAGGCCACCAGGGCCATGGAGGAGGCACAATGAGGACACTATGTTGCTTAGAGGATGATCAACCCTTTCAGTAGGGGGTTACGATGGGCCTCTAAATTAGACATAAATTAAGGCCCATGCCTCTAAATTAAATAATAACTTAAGGCATATGACCATCCTTCAGCACATTAAACCTCTCTTTTGCATTAAATACTTATTTTTAACTTTAATATATTCATTATGAAGGTTTATGAATAATTGGATATTTGTGCCTAATATTACTTCTTTTTGTGGAATATTATGAGAATATTGTGCAAATGATGAAGATTTGGAGGAGGATATCATCTAGGGACTCGTTCCCTACTACTGGAGGATGAATAATAAACAATAAGTCAACAAGATATTCTGGAATTATGGCACAATGATGAAACTCCAATAATTGAGCAAATCTAGGAACGTGTTCCACTAATCAAGGGAGCAGATCCACCAATCAAAGGGACTAGATCCACTAATCAAGGTATTTTGGTGGGGAAAGCTTCCTCCATTCATGGGGAATGATTCCTAATCATTTTGTATAAGTACCAAGTCTATAGGGGACTTTTTTGGATCTTCAGACTTTTATATTTTGATTAGTGTTATGACATATAGAGCTTGTAGTTTTTTAGCTCCATTGTATTTTTTGGCAAAGACGTAATTATTTTGATGAAAAAAATGAAGATTGGTGTCATGTTTAGCTTCTAGATCTTGTTCTCCTCCATAGGTCTTTGAGTTTCCTTGGGCTTGGCCATCACAGAAACCTTAGAGCCCTTTCTGTATCATTGTCTTTCCTTCTTTTTATTGCTTATTCACATGCATATCTAGTTCTTATGTCTTTCTATTTCTTCATTTCGTTTCTTGTTGTAGGATTGATTTAATGCTTAAGTGATAAAAATAGAGATTGAGTTGTCAATGTAGTTAGGATAGGATTTGATTCATAAAAGAGGAAAGAATGCAACGACAAAGAGCTTAGATGATCAAGAATAGAGTGAGTAAGTGAGAGGTGTGACAAAGATAGGGTTTGAGATTGAAACAAAGGTTAGACAAACTATTGTAATCGAGCCGAGAAGGGAAAGAATATGTAATTTCCATTTTGTTGAATAATTGATTGAAGTGTGGTGTCAATGCACTATTCTGGTGCAGGAATTCATTTGTGTCTGTGTATCGGCGTTTTAGACCTTAATCGATGTTTTTCTCTATTTATGTGTTTTATTGGTAAAATCACAATCAATTAGTTTTAAGAGTTAACACTGAGATTTAGAGCTAAACCTTTGGTTAAATGTCTTTCCTTAGGTTCCGCATCTATTATCATTAAATGTTAACACTGAGAGTTAGTGTTAAACCCTTAGTTAAGCATCTTTCTTTAGGTTCTGTATCGATTAGCATTAAGATTTAACCCTGAGATTAAGCTCTAAACCGTTAGTTAAATGTCTTTTCCTTAAGTTCCGTATTGAGCATGTGGGCGGTTTTCCAAGGATGGTAAGTGGTATCTTGTGCCCCCTAAAGGTGGGAAGTAGTATTCAGAAATTTCACACGATTACCCTTAGCGGGCAACACGTAGCATAAGAAAACAACTTTTCTCGCGTGCTTTCAGAGTATTAATGGTTGTGAAAGATTTCACACGAGATTGCGTGACAACCGTTCGATTGGATGAGTCGCAACAATGGTGGAGATAGGCCCTGCTAGTTGGCAAGTGGGTTGCATGACAGCCGTTGGATCGGATGGGTCACATCCAACGGTAATCGTGTTGGAAGTTGCATGCAAGTTAATCTAGATTTCGAATGCGATGTTTTATGGACTTTGATTTAATCCAGTTGAATTCCGAATTGATCGTAACCATTCGTTATGAAAGGATGAGATCTGATGGTAATCACATTGGAAGATGCACATGATTTAATCTATATTTTAGACACGATAAAGTTCTGAATAGGATTAAATTTATTTGGGATCCAGTCATAACATCAAATAGTTGAGAAACATGATATCCGTTGGATTTGGGGAAGTGAGATCAACGATGAGAATTGAAGTTCTTGATAAAGTTAGATAAGCAGGATCCTCTAGGTGAAAATCCACATGCAGAGTTTGATTGTGAACACTGATTGGTTACAAAGCTAAACCGTAGTCAAATTATAGCCTACCACCTCATTTTCGTTAAGACAAAATGAAAAAAAGAAAAACAAAGTTATTTTTTTCATTTAAATGCACAATAGTAGAAGGTTTGATGGTTTGAATCTGCATGCTTAGGACAGAAGGATTGCATACATGTTAACGAGCATTCTTTTCAGCAAAGCCTCTTAGGAGTTAGTTAGAAAATGGTGTGTTTTATTTCATTCTCTTTCCTTGTACTTTATTTCTTGCAATAGGTTAAGGTTCCATTTCAAGCATTTCATCTTATGCAATTAGTTTAGGATTTGACTTTAGTAAGTACACTCAGTTACATCATGACAGCAAAGGAAGGACACATTATATGCTACACATATAGTGCCGATACCTCTTAAGTTTGTACAAACCCCGAGTTGATATTTAAAGTTGGTATCCTTGGGAGAAGCAACATTCTTATTGCAATACCAAGTCTCATCACACTATCATCCTCTCAATCATTGTTTCCATGGTTTTGACTAGGTTATCTAGTTTTGATGAAGAGGAGAAAAGTTCCTCTTTAATCGTAACCCTTCTTTCAGTTTTAATATTGGATTTTTTTGGCTAATAAATTAGCCTCTACTTTGATATTGTTACCTCGAATTTATTCAAGTGTGGTAGGGTCTCTTTCTCTTAATTGGTAGGCCATGTCAACATCAAATCCTTTAGGGAAATAAATGAGGGCTAACCCTGGTGGGGGCTTTATAGCAGCTGGAATGGAATTATAGACTCAATTAAACCTATCACAATATTCTCCAATAGTTTCATTGGGGCCTCTTTTAGATTTTTTATATTCATTTAAAATCTAGAGGGGATTATTTTTTGTTTCCGATATATTGAGAAAACATTGATGAAACACAGTAAGGTCATTTATGGTAGCTACTGGTGAAGATTTAAACCATTTTCTTACCTCTCCATTAAGGATTTTGGAAAAAAGCTCACCTTCACATCTTCTTCATCAAACTCCTAAAGGTCAAAGTAGTCATTCATTTTATCTACACATTGTTGTGCAGTGATGGACCTAGTGCCATGAAACTGAGGAATCCTACTTTGATAGTCTTGAGACATGTTATGTAATTGGGAAATTAAAACTAGGGGAGCATATCAAGCTACCATGACTGGTATATGTGGATGAACAATAGATGAACCTGTAAGAGGTGCATATGTAGAAGGGATTAAGATGAGTTTAACTACAATTTGTGATGTTGATGTGGAGGTGGTGGAAGTTGTTGAAGAGATGTAACTAGTGGAAACATGATGTAAAGATTGTGTAATGGGAGAGGAAACAAAGAATGATAGGGATGAAATTTTAATTCATTGTTGGATGTAAGCGTTATGGATATCTTGGTCGAGGTATGTCACTAGGTCTTATAATTTTTCAAACTGCTACAGAGCTTGTTTGTCAAAATCCTAGTCTAGAGACTGATTTTTAGATATGTATGGTCTTAACACCAACTCATGAATGAAAATTTTCACTGCAAAGCTTTCAGATTTGGTTCTAAACAAACTGAGTTCAAAGGGTAAATCAAATTGAATGTTTTCTATGGTAACAAATCTCTGTATAAAAGAACTGGTTCTTGGTAGAGGATTGCCACTCCCTTAAATTTCCGTCAAGTTTTTCTTCCTTATCAGTTTCTGAGGATTATCTAGGGTATTGGGAGGATTCGGACTTGGATGAGATATGGTATGAATTCTTTTAGGAGATAGATCTATATAGTATTAAACACACAATTTCAACTATGCACAAATTTTACAACCTCAATAAATTTATTTTTGAAGAATAAATCTTAAATGTTGCTGAAATAAAGTTTTTGAACGAGGGAAATAAAATTTCAAATGAAGGTATGTTCAATCCCCAATATGGTCACCACAATGTTATCACTCCATAATTTTTGAGGTTGCGGAAAAATGATAGAGGTAACCACATAACCACTTTGGAAACTAGGAATCTAGCCCTTCCAGTTTCAAAGAAGGATATATCTTTATTATTTAGCTTTGTTTGAGTAATGCATTAGGCTAGCTATTAAGTTTCGGTTTCGATTTTTAGTGTTGTTCATTTGAAGCTAGGAAGAAAGGCTATTGGGAAAATGGTGTCATAGGTTTGAGGTGATAAAATACATATTTTATATGCTAAACTTACAGGGTAGGTTAGGAAAATTCACTGGATGATTTAAGATATATGGTGTGATAGAAAGGAAAATATTTAGAAATCCAATTAAAACTAAAACAATTAAGAATTTTTATTTTAATCTTCAGTGGAAAACATAAAAAAAATTCTTAATCTAGAGACAAAGTGTACATTCAAACAAATTATGTTCTTTATCTTCTTAGAATAATTCATATTTTAGAATCACATATGAGAAACAAAAGAAAACAAATTCACAAAGAGTGATGCACTTCACTGATAAAAATGAGAGAAGAATCCTGTAATGATTGCACTGTATACTCAAAGTCTGATCAATGGTGGCACTGTATTATGAAAATCATGAATAGATACGGAGATGCTATGGAGTGATGTGAAAAATGGAAAAGGACAACTGACGTAGGTAAAATGTTATGCGGTCATTATTCCACTTAAACCATTATGATTGACTTTTTAAACAATATTTCATGCATAAAAGGTTCAAAAGGAATTGGGAACATAATCTCTTTTGAAATAAAGATAAAGAAATAAGAAAAGAGTTTAAAATTCCTATTGATGTTGAAAAATATGACTCTAATACCATCAGCACAACTCTGTTGCCCATAGGTATTTGTAACCTTGACAAAGTTGTTTTTTCATCCTTTGGCACCATAATCCTCTATGTATGCCTAGGAAAGTACCTTGTGATGTCAGAATGGAGGCCATTGTGCTGGCTTGGTAACCAGATGAATCACAATGCCATTCACCGGGAAGGAGTGAAAGGTGGATAGGTCGGCTCGTGATGAGACCTCCTAGTCCAAGGACTTTTATTTTTCTAATGTGTCCATTGGATCATATCCCTGGTGTGCTGGCCATAGTGCGAATGCAACTTCACTGCTCCCTTATGATCATGGTAGGCTGGCTCTTGATGAGACCCCCTATCCTCCATCTGACAAATCTTAGAATTGTTATTAATCACACACACACACACACACACACACACACACACACACACACACATATATATATATATTCTTTCTTTTTTTTTCTTTTATATAACACTTCATATTTATATATAGACGATGGCTCAACACTCGTTAAGAGTAGGGATGGTGGAAGAAGTTTGAACATATCAATAGAAGAAAATATGCCCTTATCCTATTCAATAATAATAATCAAAGAGAATTATGAGAATTAGGGAAGAACCAACATGATAAAAATAATCAATCAATTTGAGTTTTAGTGAAGATAAGGACAACAAAGTGATATAGATAGTTGTGTCCTTTCCTTTTTCTTATCAATACAAAGAAATTTCATTAAATATGATAATTTTTGTTTGATTTTCTTATTTCAGTAACCTCTAATTTTTTGTGTCCTTGCATATATTTGTATCTTTGCCTTGAAAGGATCATGAAGAGTGAAACATTATTCACAAAAACTCTAAAAAAAAGTGTTGTTCTTTAAGAGGAACAACAAAAAATGCACTCAAAAAGTGATGTTCCTTACATGGAACAACTCCTATTCCTTAAGAGGAGCAACAACAAGACAGTTGCATGCAAAACTGTGGTTTGTTTAAGAGGAATGGCAGAGAGAGAAAAAAATTGTACACGAAATTGCTATTCATTAAGATGAACAGAAGTTGTTCCTTAAGTGGAACAACAAGTAAAACAAACGCAAAATAAAGTGTTGATCCTTCGGCGGAACAACATAAAAACAATCCAAATCAAAATTGTTGTTCCTTAGAAGGAATGACATAAAGTAAAAAGATAACAAAACTGATGTTCCTTTAAAAGGAACAGTAGTTGTTCCTTAAGAGGAACAATGCAAACGTAAGGAGGCGATTGTTGTTCCTTAAATGGAACGGCTACTATTCCTTAAGAGGAACAACAACTATTCCTTAAGAGGAACAACAACTGTTCCTTAAATGGAATAGCAAAAATAGAATACACGTGGATTGTTGTTCCTTAAGAGGAACAACAAATATAAGAGCACGCAAGGCTGTTGTTCCTTAAGAGGAATGGTTGTTGTTCCTTAAGAGGAACAACAGTTGTTCCTGAAGAGAAACAAAAAAATATAAACACGTAGAGTTGTTGTTCCTTAAGAGGGGCACTGTTGTTTCTTAAGAGGAACAACAATTGTTCCTTAAGAGAAACAACAATTATTCCTTAAGAGAAACAAAAAAACTAGAAACACACGAAAGTGTTGTTCCTTAATAGGAACGGCTATTGTTCCTTAAGAGGAACAACAAAAATAGAAACAAGCAAAAGTGTTATTCCTTAAGAGGAATGATTGTTGTCCTTAAGAGGGATAGCAACCGTTCCTTAAGAGTAACATCAAATATGAAGCGTCAAATCGTTTTTCCTTAAGAGGAAAGGCCATTGTTCCTTAAGAGGAACAACAACTGTTCTTTAAGAGAACAGGAAAAAAAAAAACCATACGTAAAACAGTTGTTCCTTAAGAGGAACGGTTGTTGTTCCTTAAGAGGAACAACTGTTCATTAAGAGGAACAAACAAAATATATGGACATGCAAATATGTTGTTCCTTAAGAGGAACAACAAAATATGAGCACACAAGATTGTTGTTCCTTAAGAGGAATAGCTATTGTTCCTTAAGAGGCACAACAGTTGTTCCTTAAGAGGAACAACATGAAAATTGAATGAAGAAACCTTTGATGTTCCTTAAATGGAAAGGTTGTTGTTCCTTAAGGGGAACAACAGTTGTTCCTTAAATATAACATCACTAAAATCTATAAAAAAGACAATTTATATAAGCAAATTTAAAGAGAAAAGTTTGTATACAAAATTCAAAAACAAAGGAATTGTTCAGTGAGGGTTAGAATATTTCCTCTCTATCAAAGATAATTCCTTGGCAACAGTTAAATTTAGATGGAAGACTTCCAATCGGAATATACAAGTCCGTCATATTATATACGCTTAAGTGGTCACTCATTTTCATTGATCACAGTATGTGTAGGGGGAGGGGTAATCTTGGTTAGCAAGACATAGCTCGGCGAATACGGGAATTTGTGTATATGTTTTCCAGCCAAGTCAAGTAGGTAAATGAGGCCTTACCTAGAGAGATAGATCTTTCCTCAGAGAGCCATTCAACTACAAAAACTTTAAATTAGTTGCATATGGCCTAGTTACCTATAGTAACCTCATCTTGAGGGAAGGCCCGTATTGGCTAGGTTATAGGTTTTGAAGCCCTATTATCTAGTATCCTGCAGAAGGGTATAAAGCTATATAAGAATTGATTAAAGGGAAGATAGGTCCCATCTTTGAATTTTTTGCTAAAAATCATGGTTTTAGAACACCTCATGACATTCCCTCTCCAACCTATTCTTTGACTGCTTTGCACACAAACTACATGGTTTTCATGAGGGCATGAAAAAGGGTAAGAAGGGGAGTTTGTTGAGCTATGGAAAAGGAATGAATTGGACATTTATTTCCTTATCTTTTTCCTTAATCATATTTGATTTATATTCTAAGATATTAATATATCAAATAATTATAGCAAAAGCAAGGGAGTTATTGATTATTGCAATTTAGATAATTATTGTCTTTTCCCATGCAGGAAAAAGTTAAAATGGAAATTATCGTTCCGGGGAAAAAGACAAAGTGAAGTAACTGTTGTTCCTTCACCAAGAAGCTGTATCGAGACAATTGGTTAAGATTGGAGTGTGCAGTTGAGGATAAGAATAAAGGAGATCACAACAATAGTGCAAAAGACAAAGAGTTAATTGAAGTTAGAAGATTGAGCGGATCCCTTAGGATCTCTTGCGCCTGAGTGATCACTGTTACTAGTCTATCTCCTATTCCTATTTTATCTGCGTAGCCATTATAAAAGGGACAATGATTGTAAATAATGGAGATTCATCATTATTCAGAAATTACTATTGTACTTTTACTTTGATCATCAACTCTCATTGATTAAAATAGAGTACGACTAGCTGTAACCATTTTTTCATATGATTAATACATAATCTAGTTGTTGTTCTTTCTTCTATACTGAAGTAGTCCGACGGTGCTTCACTAGCGGCTAAGGGCCTGACCCTGGTGGATCCACATGCTATTCTATACCATTCCTTTATGATCTCTGTTGTGTGATGGTTTGATTTGATATTTGTTTATTGGAATTGCATTGCTTTACTATTTCTTGTTTCTGGATTTAATGAATTGCTCCATTATATATGTTGTAACTGAATTGTGTTGCTGGTCCTTCTCATCATAATAAGATTATTATTCTCTACAACTATATTGTTATGTTGTTCCTTTTTATTACAGAGCTTCGTTGTTCATTCCAGTAAATAAACATTGATGTTCATTACAGTTTCATAAGTTGTGTTGTTCATTTCTATGAAATAGCATTGTTGTTCATATCCTTTCTGCAATCATTTGGTTTTGCCTTCAACATTGTTACAGTTAGCATAATAACCCCATTTCTATCAACAATGTTATTGATTTAATTCATTGTCATTCCCAATTGGTTATTTAGTGTGGTGTGTGAGATCAACAACTGTAAAAGACATTGGCTATTACTATCAGAGTTCTCATATTAAGGATCTTATTTATGTTTGATTTCATTTACATCCATTAAAAGAGGAAAGAGTTATTGCTACTATATCCTTGACTGATAATTGTTGTTAATTTCCTGAGTGAATGGTTTAGTTTCAGAGCATTGATTTTCTTTTAATTGCAAGTAAGTTTTATTCCAAACATCCATTTACTCTTGTATTTGAAAGTAGTGTACTGCAATTGAGAAACATTACTCTTGAATAAATAGCCACCACAAACTGTGTACACTCTTGAAATAGAAAATCTTACTCGGATTGATAATTAATGTAGGATAAATAGGAGTTAAAAAGATACCTTTTACCACTCAATAATGAGTTGCTTTACAATACAAGTACTTTTCTTCAAACAAGTCCCAACCCTTTATACTTCGAATTATTAAGTACTTATAGAAAATATTATAAAATATATTGATTCTAAAGATCAAGATAAGATCCTAAAAATATCTAAAAATGATTACAAAAGTAGTACAAAAATTTATGAATTTTTGAACTACTGGAACTGATGGACCTATTGTTGAGGAAGATTTTTGATGACTGAACCTCCAAATTTTCTGTGTTTTTTTCCTTGTTGTTGAAGATAAAAATTACTCAAGTAATTCACATGGCTTGTCTCATCTGTCTTCATTAGGGATAGAAACTTTAACTAATTTTCTATAGATTTCATCCACATTTGTGTACTTCTAGAAAGTTGGTTTCATGATGAACAAATATCTTAGCTCATGACAGATGAACAAGTCAAATTCTAAGGCCTACAAAAATGCATTTCTTGTTATGTGCCCCTTTATACTTGCAAATCTTTACTTGTCTTGGGCAATAGTGTGTAGTTTCTCCTGGTATTTTGTCAATCTCATGAGTTTATCTTCCCTACCAATCAGTCTTGCTAGACCTTCATGTTTAATACCTGCATCTTCTTATGAAATCTTTGTATGTTGGTCTCTAGAATTTGACATTTGACGTCAAGTTGTAGCATGAGGTTTATTTTTGTGTGCATCCTCCTCATTTCTAGAATAGTCTTTGTCCTATCTCAAATTCCCAACTGCTCTAATTCTTCTCTATTTTTGGAATTCAAGAATTTGATAAGTTTTGTGGCTTCCCCAGGTTTTTGTCCTAAGTTTATTTCGATTTCCCATATTACCTCTTTGGACCTCCATATTAGTTCCCATTGCTTGAAAATAATCTATATGCAAGGCCTTATTTATATGATGGCTTCATTAATTTTTGTCCATATATTTTTCTCTAACTTGGGCCAAAGTTTGAGCCATAACTGATTCACTCAGCAACTGTTCAATTTTTAGAATATGCTGATGGGTTTTCTACAACTCTGCCACATAAAAATGATCAATTTTTAGTTTATGTTCTAAAAGTGTCTTGATCTGAGATTTTAATTTAACAATTTGTTCTTCCATACCCTCATCTAATAATTTAACAGATCGTCCATACCTTTAACAAGTTCACTTGCACAATCTGATGTTTGTGCTGGTGCTAAAGTTCATGTAGATGCTCCCAAGGTTATGGTCAATGAAATTAAGATGAGTGTAAGTAGAACTATGGAAAACTCTATTTCCTACTCTTTTTCTTTGAGAAATTTCTCCATTTCGACTTCCATGTCCCAAATCAAGCCATTTTGTTCAATCACTATTCGAAAGGTATCCTCTTTCTGCTTTTTGATTTCTCTGACTTCCTTAGCCTATGGATCTTCTGTGGTAGGCAATTTTAGTTGCTTCCTCAATGCTGCTATATCAACATGCTTTCTTTTCACAAGATCTTCTGCTACCTTTACATCTTTGGGATTATGTCTGAGTTTTATCACCAACTCTTCAAGTGACTTGATCCTGGTATCCTTCGCTAAGCATGGAATCCTTTCCAACTTTAGTTGTGAGTGTGTGTTGTTTAATGATACTTGCAACCCAGAAGCAGACATGGAAACACTTTTGTGTAAATTACATCATTTCACTGGTTCTTTTGTGCATGTCCATTTCATCTATTCGATGAATTTACCATGTATCAAAACTAAACATAGATTCTTAATAATCTGTTGGTGTCCTTGTGGCTAACACTTTAACTTCAAGGAATGCAATCTACATTTCTCCCTTTTCCGTCTCAAATGATGAAAGGAGACTGTGATGTGATGTAGATATTTGATTCCAAAATTGAGTCTAGGTTGTGGCTTTTAGCGTTTGATTCCTCTTTTTTATTTCCCTGTATTTAGCAAAAATATTAGGCTCAACAATGCCTTGAGCCATTCACATGTTTGTCGTGTTTCTAGAGGATCTTGTGAAAAAGAGGAAGGTGGTGAGCCTTCAAAAACGTCCTCTTGTTTTGCACCTACAAAAATATCCTATAATGTTATTGAAATGTGTTTACCTATCATGACTATAGTAGTATGCCCTTCATCCCGTGCATAAAAACTGGTGGTGGATTCTTTTTAGGCTTCTTGATATAGATTAAAAACTGCTTAGCTTCAATTTCTATTATTGGGGAAAACTATTCCTCTCTGGGCCTCTTGAGGTGTAGGCATTTGAGAGGTTTTTGTTGATATGATTTGTTCTTCAACCTCTTGCCTTGTGTTCTCCTCCCACTGGTCTCAGTTCCTGTATTATTTGATCTCTGGCTGAGAAGTATGTGTGTAGGGAGTAGTCTTTTGATCCACCTTCAATTTTTAAAGTATACAAAAAGGCTGATAAGATGAAGTAAATCTCAATTTGAAATTTAATTACATCAATAGAAAATATTCTTCTTTGCTAGTTGTACTAGTATTGAACAAAAAAGGTCCAACATGTGCTTTGATTTTAAATTGTGCCTTCTTCTTAGCTACCACAAAATGTAAGTCATCCATTTGTATCATTTATCTAATGTATTCTAATCATAACACTCTCATGGGAACAAATTTTGGTAGCCTATAGGGTGGAAATTGACACCCACAGATTTTGATCTCGGCGTAGTTCTAGTATAAATACCAGCACCTGTCTTCACGTAGTTAGTGAGATGCAAATCTTTTTAATATTTTCTCCTATCTTAGGCTCCAAATAACTATGTAGCAGACAAATAATTGTATACAAAAACTGATCAACATATTTTGTGAACGTAAACTCTGGATATTTTTCTAACCAGAGAGGTCCAATGTATGATTGATTGAGCACTACCCTACTCATCCATCTTCTGCACAGTAAAGTGAAACATGTCTACTTGATGATAAATAAACATGTAAACTAAAATAACAAAATATTTGAAAGCTCCCTCGGTAGGAAACTTTATGAATTAATCATGCATTGGATCTGCAATAAATTCATTGTAATTAAAGATAACTAGTTTCTCATGAGTGGTAAAAATTGACAAGAAACCAACAATGGCATCATCATCCCACTGATAAGATTGATAACCAAGTAGGTACGAGATCATGTTGATTATTTTCTTGGGTACCTCAGGGAACATAGAAGAAGAATATGGAGAGTTTGTTTTAGGAAATTGGGCATATTCGGGAAGAAAGATTTCAAATATTCTAGCTCTCTGTGCGAAGGTTAAATTATTGTAGAGCTTTGTGAGAGATTCTACTGACAATGGCTTGGAAGACTCTCAAATGATTATTTGAAGCATTTGATATATGGCTTCAGCTGTGATGGTGATCATTATTTCACCATTTTGACTCATAATTTATCTTTTGGAGGGTACATATCTCGATTGACACAAGGACACTAGCTTAGTGAAATGATGGGTTTGTGGCAACATGAATTGAGGGTGGGTAGACTCATATAGATTCAATTCATCACTTCTGATCTAAGAATTTCTGCTTCAACTAGCTATGAAGTTCGAACAAGTCAAATTCACAGTTTCTCTCAGCGATTTTATATTGCGGATTGACTAATGATAGACGATCCAGGTAAATAGGAGGGGGTAAAATGGATTTTCCTCTAGCTTCTTTCCCTTGCCCTTAGGGGCTCTAATTTAGGAGGCATTATCATTTTTTAAAAATAAAAATAGTGGGACGACGACACTAGGGTTACCTGGAACAAGAAACTAACAACGGAATGTCAAAGCGGGGTCCCTGATAGTAATTGGATTGCTATAGATGGGTAATTTTTTGGTTAACACGATAATGTGGAGGATTGAAAACTCAAACAAATCATGCAAAACAATGAAGGAAGGGAAATTTCTAGCTTAACAGTGCTTAATAACGTAATTTAGAAGTTACTGTTCCTTTTTTACCATTACTGGGAGCAGGTCCATTGCAAGGGTACTAGGAGCAGTTATAATTGGAATAACAATTTGCTCACGTGGGCAAGGAAGTGCTAGATGACAGCCTTTGATTGGGAGTGGGACCGATTCTCAAGACAATTTAAATGGAAGGGAAGGTGCTGGGAGTGGGGATTGCAAGGCTGTGCTAGTGCATGATGAGTGGGGTCATGAACAATATCACGGTGGATAGGGACTGGTGGAGAGGTGAGCAGTCAACACTGAAATAATTTTCGAGGGGGTAGGGGGTGCGATGAGTGAAAAGGAAAGGCGGCGTGTGAAATGCTATGGGGGTGACACATATAAGATTGGGTCCAAACCTTTTCGAAACCCCCTGGGTGGATAAAATGCAATGGAGCTCAAAGTGTCCCAAAAAAACTACCCGATCATTGATCTAGGCAGGCAAGATCTCAGTCGTTGAGTCTTGCACCTTCTATAATCACATGCCAACAGACCATTATGTTGTTTTATAATAAAACCAAACCTTAGAAACAAGTGCCTTATTACAAATGGTTAATCCTGATTAAATGACATGATTAATTATTTTAAACCTAATTAATTTATCCTATGCATGATTAATCTATTCTATAGGAACTTTTTTATTTGCAAGCCATTTTCATTCATTTTTCTAAGGTTTTTCATCATTTTTTCTTTGTGAGTTAACCACGATTAAATGCTGTGATTAACTACACTAGTAAGGCTGAATCATGTTTAAACTGTGTGACTGATTTATTCACTCTCCTAATTAAATTTATTTTCGGCCTAATCAAGTTTAAACAGTGTGTTTAGACTAACTATTTCTAATTCTCCTACTTACAATGTGGCATTTAAACAACATGCACACCTTATTTACAAAAATTATTGAAGTATGCTTTTAAGCAATTTTGATTCTTGGTAGCATTTCGATTTGCTCACCTAGGGGTACATTTTCATATATTTTTTCTCTTTTTGTTCTTCTTTTCTTTTCTTTAATTTCTTTCTTTATTCTATTTTTTATGTGCTCTACAATTTTTATTTTATATATATATATATAGATATATATATAATTTTCTTTTCTTTTTACTTTTGGAAATAAATTTCAAACATGAAACATTATTTACATCTTTCAAATATAAATCATTAGGTAAAAACAACTCATTCTATTAAATATAGGACCCTAACAAGTCATACGATCAATTAAAATTAGTTATTTACTTTTCAAGCCCTTAATAGAGAATGTGTCAAGGAAGGGGTGAATATGTAACTATTTAATTCACTTCCATCGCCCCTGTTCCATGTTGGAGCCTTGATTGGCCAAGGAATCTTCTTTATCATTTAGATCTCAGAGGATGTGGAAGAAGTCTGTTTGTTCAAATATGAATATTTGTAAGGATATTCTTTGAATAACTGACGGAAGAGGAGAGTTGATCAAACCTATAACTTTCGTTGCTTGTTAAATTACTATCATGGAGTGACAAAAAATATGGAGCTTGGTAATTTTCTTCTTGATGTCTAATTTTAGACCCTTCCATAAGGAAAGGTACTCTGTTTAGTTGTTTGATTCTACACCCAAGCCCCAATTATAATTAGCCTCTATATTTTCTTTGGGGAAGAGAGTAATCCCTCTCGGTCTCACCTCCCCTATCAATTTTATTCATTTAATAATGATTTTTGAAATCCTAGTCATATTCTGTAACATATGGAAAAGTATTTTTGTTAAGTATGGTAACTTATTTAACTAAAAAATACAAATCTTCTCTGCAAGATATGATAACTCGTCTTTCTTTTTCCTATTCCATCTCCTTGAAAGGTGTTTCTATACCTCTAATCACATTTGTGTAATTTATTATGTCGATAGTCATGTCTATTTTGAAATAAAGCTTCTATATTTTTTATTTAATTATCAATAATTATTAGGTGGATGATAGGAATTTAAACTCCATAAAATATTTTCTAATATTCTTAGTATTATACAAAAATAAAATACTCATATTTTTTTCTAAATTAGGTATGCATTTTTTCCCTTTTAATTCAGTAAGGAAAAAAGTGTAATATGGAAAAGTTTCATATGAAATGGTTCATGGTTCTTTTTAACATATGTTAAAGATAAGTCATGGTATTGTAACAAAGTTTATTTAGAAATTAAGAATATCCATGAGAATGGGGTGAATCTTGTATATATGTTTAACTTATATATTAATATTTTTATCATTAAAATTAATTATTATTATTATTTATAAACAAATTTTATAATATAATTAATTATTATGATTTTTTAAAATTTAAACAACATGTTATATATGACGAATTATGTGCTTTGATATTTATTATGAGTTAATGTCTATAAACATTTATCAACAAAACATTTAATTTATATCATTGCGTTAGTATATGCATCACTATGGTGTAAATAAACCTATTTTACTATAATCCAAGTTATTTAAAACTCCCAATTTATTTTTTCATTAATATTTCCATTTTTTTTTCTAAAAATTTAAGGCGTGGTCTTTTGTTAACTTCTCAGTATGGGAAATCATTAAGACTATTTTAATCAATACTATTATAACAAGACATTTTCTACATAGGTTTGAAAATATATTCCTCGTTCTGAATATTTTTCTCCATCTCACACGTTTAGCAAAATGAATATTCTAAGAAGCACGGTGCAAACTTCAGTATTGTGAAGTGAAATATTTAAGTTTAGAACTTTAAAAAAATTAGAGAATTATATTAAAAATGTGTATATTGTTAGTTGTAGTGATTTGATTGTGTAGTGATTTAATTGTAGCTTTTGGGATCGTTGATTTAGAACTATTTTGTGGTACAAGATAAATTTAAATAGGTGTAATAAATTGTATTGAATTTATTTGTTAAATTATATTTATATATATATATAAAATTAGTTATAAATAAATAAATTTTAATTAATTAATTAATTAATTAATTTATTATTTTATAAAGTATTATTTTTTGGGTATGTGATATTGATAATTTATGATATTATAATAAAGTTTATTTATAAATTTAAAAGTTTTTATTCTAAAATTAAGATATATATCCATAATTAGAAATTTTGTTCCATATTTCTTAAAAATATATAAGCCTAATTATATATTAATTCTTTTTATAATTAATTATATGATGAAATAAAATATTTTAATGTTTATTAAAAATTCATAATTATCTGAATTTACTAGTGATTTAACTCAATTCATACGATTAAACTCATTCATTATATTGCATATCTTAATATGCGATGAGTTGCTTATAAATTAAGTTTAGTCTCTATGCCCAACCATATAGCTATAAATATTAAAGATTAAACAAAATTTGGTTATAAGATCTCCCTTTCGATTTTATAATGCATTAATGTATAAAAACCAAATTATATAACTAAAAAATCTATGTAGAAACTGAAATAGTTAATGTTATTAAAACCTAAAAGGTTCCCTAACACGGTAATACCATCAAATTTTTGGTATCATATTTGACTTGTTTTCCCATAGTATACTCACTGATTTGATTTATTTGGAGAGTACGTCTCCTAGGTATGAACATATGTCTACTTTTATGAAATGGCGGTCGCAATTCTCTATTATAACATATTCATATATTTTTGTTGAAGCCTTGTGATCTGATTTATTTGGAGGGTACGTCCCCTAGGATATCAACATACGTCTATTTTTATGAAATGGTGGTCACAAGGGGTAGAAATGGTAGGGAAAGTTCTATCATGGGCTCGGTTTTCTTGTACATAGCTCAAATTTTGAAAGATTATTCGTTAAAACCATTGTTAAATATTTCATGGCTTTTAAAATTAAAATAAGTATTAAAGAAAATATAAAGATATCAATGTGGGATAAATGTTACATTTATGGAATTTCAATATGAAATAATATTTTAGTGTAGATAATAGTTATAAGAAAAGTAATAGTTATTTGAGAATATCTCACCTACTTAGTAAAATAATATGATATATATAAAGTTGATGAAAATATAATAATGTAAGTTTATTTTTTTTTAATTCAATTAGATAATTTGTTGAATCTTAATATTTTTCTTAGAGACATTATGTCTCTTGATCTTATTTTAGTTGATCATTGCATTAGTTATTTTTGTATTTTAAGCCCACCAATATTAATCAAGTGTATATCTAAACATTTTTCTTAAATCTTAGTGTGGCTTAGTATTTTAATTTTTAAATAGTCAGAAAATTTATTATTTAATTTAGTTGGCAAATTAATATTGGGATAGTTATTAATCGCTTACTATTCCCTAATACACATTGACCCATCACTACTATTTAATGAAAACCATACCAACCAAAATTATCTATAAGATTTCGAACTAGTTATGACATCGATAGTAACTACAAGGGTTCTGAATAGTGTTCAAATTTGAACATGTCACAACCCTTCTGAAGCTCTCTAGCACTTTAGAGAAGTTCTCAACGAAATTTATCAATCAAAAGAAATTTAAATTCTGATTTTTATACATTTTTTAAAAATTGAAATAATATTATAAAATGTGCTATGAAGGGCTGCTTGTCCATAGGAAATTTTAAAAATTTATGGTTTTCTGACTGATGTAACACTCTAAAGTCTACATCAGATTTTGGCAACACTCAAGAAAGTGCAATGAGAGGTAATTGTGGTTGTTCATCCATTCCTAGGCCATGTGTCATAATGGTAGCACTGATAGAGTTAGGAGTCATGATATGAGGTTTATGTTCGCATTCGTTGATAACAAAGGTTTATTTTAGCATTCATTGATAGCAGAGGAGAGGTAGCTATGTATTGGTATCTGTGAACAAGGCATATTTTGAATATATCAGAGATTTAAAAGAAACAAATGACAAAAGATACAATTAACAATGACTGAAGTAGATTATTGTGAGCTTGCGAATCTTGCCTGCATTGATTTTTCCAATCCCAACCTTAGGGCGAGTGCAACACAAGTTCGCAAGGTATTTTTAACTCTCAGTTTTAATTTTCAACTTTCATTTCCCTAGCCTCTCATTCAGTTCATTGATTTAGGCGAAACCTATTAAAATTATTATGTATGAAATGGTTGATTGATCTTTATATAGTCATGTGTAGACTATGGATTTTTTTTATGTCGTCTATCATGTCATCGATGAAGATTTTTTGGACTAAGTCTTTGAACAAAGTTGACGACTTTTTGCCCTTCCTGAAGAGGAAATGATGAAATTTCTACGGAATGAGAACCATCAAGGTTACGCTATGTATCAAGCAGAATCTCTTAATCTTTTTATTCAACCTGAAGGTCTGATGTGGATTTGTGTCTCCTTATATTTACTCCTCCTTGTAATTACATCTTGCTTTCCTCAACTCTGAAAAAAATCAACCCATTGAAGTATTTCACTTCATATTTTTTCATATGTTCATTTTCCAGGGGATTGGAAGGGGAGTTATGAAGCTTTTGAAGTGTCAATAAAAGAAATAGATTTCACGGTCCCAATCATTTTCCTTCAAAAGGTATGCAGTTCAACATTTGAAATGATAATTTTCGTACTTGTACCGGAGTTAAAAATAAATTAAAGCAACACTATTGACATTTTTAAATCATAACCACGTACTACATTTTTTGTGGTATCTCCATTTTCCTTCCTTAATTTGTAAAATTTTATTCTTTTGTGTCAACCCACCATCAAGACAATATTTTTCAATTATGATATTACCCCATTAAATGGTGATAACTGTGTTTACTGATTCACAAACATTTTTTTTCATCTTGTAAATAACTACTACCATATACTACATCATTGAAGATGTTGAATATATTCAAGTACTAATCATCCTACGACTATGAAAACATCTTCCATCTTGCCTTTATGAGGACATATTCATGACATTAATTTGATGTTCCACATAGATATCTTGAGATAATGTAATAAGGTCGATAGGGTTCTTTACATTTTCCATGAAGACATCATTACTTTGAAACTCTGATGTTTGACATGGAAATATTGAGATAACATAATAAGACCGATATGGTTTTTTTTTAAGGTTAATGTTTTTATTAATTTAAATTTTTATTTTATAGTAATAAATGAATAATTTCTCATTTTATAGTAGTATATTAGTTAAAGATGTAATGTTATTGTCTTTCAAAATAGACTAAAGTGATAATATTAACCTTTTTACATTATAAACGCATTTTCTGTTGTATCTTCATTTTCTTTTCTAATTTGTAAAATTTCCTTTCTCTCTTGTCAACCAACCATTCAGACAATATGGTTCAATTATGAGATTACCCCATTAAATGGTGGTGGTAACTACGCTTAGTGATTCGAACATTTCTTATATTGTTGTAAATAACTACTACCATCTCTTTTCTATTTTTAGATGATTCTGTGGCTGATAGCCATAATGCTTACAAGTGGCTAGCATTGCTACCATTTGAACTTACTATAATCAAGCTTACTATTAAGCCTACAATTTGTAAAATCAAACTTCATTTAAAATCCCATATTTCTTCTCTTATCTTAAAAAGCCTTTTTCTTTATTAACTCTCTAGTTTTTGAAAACATACAAATTAATACTAAAAAAAATTGAGAAATAATAAGTGTTCTTTCCACAAAAGTATGTAGAGTTTTGTACTGGGGAGAAGCATTGAAATGAAACTCCAAGTCTCTATTAATAACCACACAACCAAAGATTGTTCTATAGCATATATTAATAATGACACAACCGAAGGTTGGTCTGGCTATAGGGCTACAACATAATTTTCTTTTTATCGTTGGTCTTCCCCAATGATGTAGAATGCCAATGGCTATCCATACAACTACTATTGTGTCTTTTGCTTCATTCTCTCCATTTGACATCTAGGAAATAAGTTTCGTGTGTGGGTGTCCATGTAGTTGCTGCTATGAAGGGTTTTTAAGGAGATGTTGAAATCATGGAAAAATTAAGGGACATTGTTAATGGAAAGAAACCATATTATTAGAAAAATACATCAATGAAAAGAAACCATATTATTAGAAAAAAACATCAACCAAACTTGAATTCATTGTAAAGACCAACTTTGAGAACCATTCTTAAACAACAACAAAAAATGACCAACCAAGCCATACAACAACAACACTGCGGATGTGTATTACATATTACAATATTTCCCTATTAGATATAGAAAACTTTCCTTTTAATTACATAAATTTTTCAATTTATAGAGCTTGAATTTTTTAATGGAGATGAAAATCTATTGATAGTGGTCTTTGATTGGGAAATGTTAAGAGAAAAGTTGAATATTCTTGGTTGTTGAAGGTATATATTTGTTTTTTTTGGTTTTCTTTAAATTGTTTCAAGGTGACCAAAACACAATATAAATTAGAAACAAATGAAAGCAAAAAACACTTTTTCCATTTGTGAAAATAAATATATATTTTCAATGATGTAAATTCAAATACTTTTGAAGATTATCTAATGATTAGAAGAAACATATGTCTACCTTTTTTTTTAATAGGATTTGAAAAAAATATTTGCCTATTTACTAAATTCTATTGAGATTTTGTAGTGTTTTAATGTAGCCACTTTTTAAATTTTAAAGATTTAGAAAGACACTATTTCATTTTGACATTTTTTTTTATAAAGAGTTTATTTAATATACACTTGTTAATAGAAATACAACTTTTTTTTATAATTTTTCATCTTTAAAACATTAGATAAATATATGCCCTTTCAAATAAAATTAAGACCAACTCTTCAAATTTGGTTATCCCTTCGTCCTCGCAAATGACCAACTATCAAAAACTTAAATGGAAATGCACAACCAAAGAAAGATGTATCGACCATGAAGGAAGATGAAAGTAAAATAGCGTACGGGACTTGCCAACGTCCATAAATAAATTATTAAAGTCTTAAAATATATTTAAAAATTTAAATGAATAATTTTTAATTCTAAAAAAATTTAAACAATATACCTGTTAAAGACCTTCCTACATTTTTTTTTATATTTTTTGAACTTATTTTGAATTTTAAATAACGTTTAATAATAATATAACAATGTTATAGGTCTAAGTAACAAAACACGCTCACCGCTTCTCTTCAAAATTATGATTCCTTTCTAAACTTAAATCTAAAATGCTTTTCTAATTTCAACAGTTATTTATTTAAAATTTTTAAGATCTAAAATCCCATTAGGACTTTGTTACGAATTAACACCGTTACAAATCGGGTAAGAGGTCAAAATTATAGTAATGAATAATAGTTTGTTATACATGGGATTAAAAATAAATGTTAATAAGTTTAAATAGGAAGAGCGCTCTGCAATCTAGGGTTTTGTCACATCAGATCTGAAATTCTGCAGGTCTTGTATCATCTGGCTCTTGGTAGCCGACCAGTCCTCATCGAAACAAAAATCATCCAGTCGGCCTTACTTACTGGTACTGAGGGGCGAAACCCCGATGATCGGCCCCTCGCATGAGCGGGGACGCCCTCCCTTATCCGTGATGCAGTTAACCATATGTTGTTCGTTCAAAGAAGCCAAGCCGCATTAGGCGCATCTGCTTCAGCAGCCACGAAAAAACGAGTCATGTGGGTGCAATGGCAGCCTCGTGGCCGCAATCGTTGCCTCCCGAAAGTGGAAAACAACCCAAGTTTGTGGTTCCAAACAACTTTTGGAGAAATCATGCCAATATATGAAATATCATGGCTTGATCTGTAAATTCTTGGGTATTAGGCACTGAAAACAGGATATTCTTCGGTGGATCCAGAATAAATAGGACCGCGTAGGCCAGATTTTCTAGTGGATCCAGATTAAATGGGCCCCATAGGCCAGATTGGGCTTCGTCTTAGAGAAGTGTTTTTTTACTGATTTTCGCAGATATGGAAAACACGAAACGTACTTTTTTTTTTTAAAGAACGAACCATATTTCATGAATAGTGCGGGACCTTTTCTGCAGTACTAGGAGCAATGCTACAACCCAGACAAACAAGAGTTCCAGGCATTTCTGGTGTGGGTCAGGTTATTTTCAATTGCAGACGTGCTGAGAACCTGATATCTGGGAGGGGATCAGAAACTCAAGAGGACAATTTGTCAAACTCTCAAAAATTATAAACAGAAGAAGACATGGGACCCATGCCCACATGAACATTTCCCAATCCTTCTTTAAATTGATGGATTTTGGTCTATCATGACTCCATCTAAACGCGATCATTTGATTATGAGCATGTTCCTTTCAAATGCTATCCTTAACATGAATATTGTGAGTTGTTCCAAGATTTTCCCTTCACCATACTTGAGGAAGCCCAACAAGTAGCCAACCAATGCGAAGAGGATGGCTTTCAACAAGTTGGAGGTAGACGAAATCGCCAACCACGGACTTAGATGGTGCCCCCAATTGTTCGGCCAAACTCTCAACTCCAAGCTCTGTTCCAATGCCTCAATAAGGTGAAAAAACGCCTCCTTAAGGGGACGAAAACCCTTTCACAATCCTAGAGACTCTAGAGCCATCGACAGTTGTCCAAGCAGAGATAGCAGTATCATCTCAATGACCTCTCTAGGGAATAGAAGTAAATAAGTAAGTCCCTTTACAAATGGAAAAAGCCAGACGATAAATGTCAAAAACAATGGAGGAAGATCAGAGGCTAAAGGATATATATATATATATTTTTAACCATATGGTGAATCAGTAACTGCCAGTCCTAATCTATGGGAGACCCAGGATCAATGATTATAGTTGCTTCTATAACACCAGGAGTACATCCAACCACCTACAAATCGATATACTAAGATCTTAATAAGAAAAATTTTAGGAGCAAAAGAGAAACACAACAGACTAAGGCTGAAGTAAGGAAATTTTTTTCAAATCTTCAGAATGTGTCTCAAAACGGACTTCAAAGACATCCCCGTCAACCAACTCATTCATTTTGGGAACATATTCAACCAGTGGAGTTATACATCATGGAAATTAGACGTCAAACCCAAACCATATGGCTCGAATAAGAGGGAAATTATGGCAAACCCATTCCAAATCCTGGCATTCCAGAGAAAGGAAAAAAAAGGGAAGGAAAACAAGGAAGGAAGCTGTTAGGGAAGTAGGTGAAGTTCTTCTCAACTCGGGAAAAATGGGACAGTTGATGGACTACTTCCCACCCTTCGTACCCCCTTCCCAATGAAAGTCATCTCTTGGAATCTAGAGGGTAAGCTCTACTCTTTGAAGGATAAAATAATGAACGTTAAGCTAGATATTGTTTCATTATAGGAAACCAAAATGAAAACAAATAAAATACTGGAAGCAAGCTAGAAATGTCACAACCATAGTGAAGTAATGATAATTGATGCCATGGGCATGGTTGGAGGCATAATGATGCTTTGGAACCCCAATCAACAGATCTTGAGGCATAGTGATTGTTTGGAACCCCAATCAAGTGATCTTCAATGAATGGATTGACAGTCACTACACTCTCTCATGTACCTTCGAGATATTGGGTTTGATACTTGGGTCAGCTTGACTACAGTATATAGGCCATCCACCCCTTAATCTAACAATCTCTTTCTGAAATACATTCATGCCCATTTCCCTATTATTTCCTCTTTTGCCTCGATCTTGGGGGTGACTTTACTACAATTTGAAATTTAGATGAAAAACGTGGAGGGGTGAGAAGGCTTGACCATAGCTCAACAACTTTCAATGATTTGATCAAAAATCTCTAGTTATCGGATGTGAATACAAAGACGAGGCTCCATACTTGGAATAATAAGAGGGGTATACAATACTAATTGGTCTTCCATTTAGATAGATTCCTATTGTTAATAGAATTTCTCTTAGAGGAACTTTCCATAGAAGCATCTACCCTACCTTCCCTAGGCTTAGATCACTCACCTATATGTCTCAATATGGCCTCCCACTTGCCCCTAAAAGCATACCTTTTCATTTTGAAGCTTCTGGCTCACACATTCGGGCTTTGTGGGGAAACTAGAAGAATGGTGGAGTTCCATGGAGGTGCCCCCATGATCATGCATGCAAATCTTTGAGCGAAAAATCGAATCTCTCAAAATAAAAATCAAAATATGGAATCGAGAAGATTTCAGAGGTATGTTCACTGAGAAATGAAAGCTTGAGGGAAAAATGGAGATGATCCAAATGCAGATTTTTTATGAGGGACACACTAAGGATTTGGTTTTTGAGAAAGGACACCTTCTATACTAATTAGAGGAATGGATAGTTCAAGAAGTGTTGTGGAGACAAAATTCTCCAATTCAATGGCTTTGGGAGGGGGAACAAAATTCTAATTTTTCCATAGATCTATGATCAACCACTAAAAACATAATCGCATCACCTCGCTCACTAGAGAAGATGGTATCTTCTTGGAAAAAGTCAAGATATGGAAGGAGAACAGATATCTTTCTATTCCTCCCTAATATTTGAAGAAGATTTGGACAAATTTGAGGATATTGAATGCATCACCCACCATATCCCTAAACCGGTTACAGAGGAGCAAACCGAGGTTTTAATGTGGCCAATATATTATGAGGAAGTAGAAATTATTGTCAAGGAGATGCCCTGAAACAAGGAGCTTGGCCTAGATGGCTACACCTCTAAGTTTTTCAAATCTTGTTGGCCATTCATGGGCCCAGAAATTGTAGAGCTAGAGGAGGCATCCCACAAACAAAGACAAATCTGGTTAGGTTTAAATTCCACTTTTCTAACCCTCATCCCAAAATCCAAGGAGATCAACCCTCCAAGTGGCTTTAGGCCTATTGTTTTATGCAATGTGATCTATCAGATCCTTTCTTGTTGGATATATCTAAATCCTATTACCACCTTATTTAGGCTTACCTTCTTTTGGTCATGAGGGCTTTCAATTTTGTTGAGGATTGGCTCGTTTGGACACAGTCGATGATTTCTACTCAGTTCTTCTCAATTTTGTTGAATGATACCCTCTCAATCACTTTCCAATCCTGTAACGACCTCAAGCAAGGCGATCCCATCTCACCTTTTTTATTCATCATAGTGGCGGAAGGTTTACGCCAATTGATTCAAGCAGCAAAATCAAACAATAATTTGAAAGGCCTTCATCTCACAAAAACAAATATTTTTCTGACTCATCAATAGTTCATTGATGACAACATTTTGTATAGGGAGTCCACCGTTAGGAAAGCTCTAATGATTTATGGGATCCTGGCAAAATTCCAAGCAGCCTTAGGTATACTCTTAAACAAGGAAAAATATAATATTTATTTCTTCAATACCCCTATTCCTTTTCAACTCTTTTTGGATGGAATTCTTGGATCTTCTATTGGATATCTCCCTTCTAGGTATTTGGGGATTCCTCTTCTTCCAAACCCCCTATGCATTGCATGTTGGAAAACATTATTCTCTAAAATCTTAAAAAAGTTTTCGAACTCAACCTTTCAAGTTCTTAATATGGTTGGGTGCACCACACTCCTTAAATCAGTTCTTCAGGAAATGTCGCTATATCAACTCTTTGTTTTTCCATCCCCAAAAAGAATATGGTGTGATCTGATCTCAATATTTAGAAAGTTTTTATGGCATGGATCTACCCTTGAAAAGAAATGGCCCCTAGTGGCCAGGAATAAACTCTGCCTACCTAAATCCTAAAGTGGTTTCAACTTACAGTATCTAGACAACTTGTATGTGGATTTAGGAACAAAGTTATGGTGGTGTTGGATACGAGGTGGCATTGAGCAATGGAAAAGGATATGGACATAGAAATATGGTAAAGGGAAATACCATTACATGCTTATGCAGGATTCCTCTTACCCCACAGGGTCTACCATATGGAATTTAGCCAACCAAAATAATCACCTCATTCATGTTCATTTCTTCTGGGAAATTAAGGATGGTAAATCCGCTTTATTTTGGGAGGATTCATGGCAAAAACTCCCTCGTTTAGACATGGATTCCTCCCTCTCGGACATTAAGAACCTCTTAGAACATCAAAGCAAGGGGCGAGTATATGACTATTGTATTGCAAATTCAACTCCTCAGGGATTGAGGAAATGGAAGGAAGTCAATGACTGACATTTAGTGGTACCTCATGAACATTGGCAGACTCTACTGCATCAACTACAACAGAGGTGGATCCCTTTTTCTAAAGAGAATGTCAAGTTAAGATGGGGATATTCAACAATGGGAACTTTCTCACTCAAAGAAGCCTATCTCATTAAGGTAGATTCCCAAAATATGCCACGATAGAAAATTTGGAGAAAAATCGGAGGGGGGGAACTCTAGCTAAAAGTTGCACATTTCTTATGGTTAGTTGGACATCATAGAATCCTCACCTAGGGTCGATTACTGAAAATAGGTTTTATGGGTTCCTCTCATTGACCCTATGCAAGAACCAGGGGAAGAAAACACCCAATCTCCTGAACTCATGTGTCATTTTTTTAGAAGTATGGGATACGACAACCACCCTCTTTGGACTCCTCAACTGCAATGAGGAGGACCTCTTGGACATGATTGAAAGATGGACAAAATAGCAATTTAAAAATCCAATTGTCAATAGAGCTTGCTGTTTGAACCTTGTATTTATCTTATCAAACATATGGAAAGAAAGGAATAGGGTTATTTTCCATTACCAGTCCCCTTCTAGTACTTGCGTCTGGAGTGCCGTAAAAGACAATACGAGGGAGACCATACTTTTGGAGAAATAAGAGCTTGATGACTAGAAGACAAATCCTTCTGAGATAACGATTCTTCTTTCTCTCAATCTATCCTAGGATATGATTCCTCCACCTCTACATCTCACATGGATGTTTCAATATCTTCTCCCTCCTTTTTGGTATGGCCCCTTTCAGGATGTATTCAAATTAACTTCGACGGATCCTCAAAAGGTAATCTAGGGCTTGCTAGATATGGCGGTGTATTGCAAAGCACCCTAGGATACCCCATAGGAATATATGTTGGATACCATGGATGCACAACCAATAATGTTGTAGAAGTAATCACTTTTGAGAAGCGCCTCATGTTAGCTCTCATGCAGGGCTGCTCCAAGATGCATATTGTTTGAGACTCCAAACGTGTAGTTCAGATGACCTAGAATATCATTACTAGCACCCACACCTCCAAAATCGTGAATATATAGCATACTGAGGCCCAACTAGAGATAAAGAAACATATCTTGGAAATATTTGAGTACTCTACCACGGGCCATGTCTTTTGTGCAAGAAATAAAGTAGAAGACTCGCTGGAAGATCATGGATGGGTTTCACAACACAAGTATTTCTCCACTCCATGCCATTCTATTTTGAGTGTCATAGATCTCGATTTTGGTGAATTTAAGGCCCTCCAGGATTTGGTAACAACAGATTATCCCTCCCCCAATGTGGGTGACAACCAAAATGATCATTTGACACAAGTGTGGTTCTCGTGGTTGACCTCGCCTCCATGTAGTCTTAATGGTAGTTAGTAAATGTCATCCCTAAATCTTTTCATGTGTGTGAAGATCTTTGTAGTGACTCCATCAGTTAAAACTTAAATCCATGGGCAAGCTTTCATCACTCTCTCGTTTGCGGTTCTCATGGTTCGTCCATCCTCAACGCAGTGTTTAATGGTAGTTAGTAAATGTCATACATACAGTCTTTTCATGTGTGCAAAGATCACTCGAGCAACTCCATTAGTTAAATCCATGTTCATCACTCTCTAGTTTGCGGTTCTCGTGGTTGACCCCTCCTCCACGCATTCTTTAATGGTAGTTAGTAAATGTCATCCCTACAGTCTTTTCATGTGTGTGAAGATCTCTCCAATGACTCCATCGTTTTTAATGGTAGTTAGTAAATGTCATCCCTACAGTCTTTTCATGTCTGTGAAGATCACTCCAGTGACTCCATCAGTTAAATCCATGGGCAAGTGTTCATCACTCTCCAGTTTGGAATTCTGGGTGATGAAATTGGAATTTTGGTAATGAATTTAGGCCAAGCAAAGAAAATCTCTCCAGTGACTCATCAGTTAAATCCATGGGCAAGCTTTCATCACTCTCCAGATTGGAATTTTGGGCGATGAATTTAGGATGATCCATGGGCAAGTGTTCATCACTCTCGAGTTTGGAATTTTGGCTGATGAATTTAGGTCGAGCAAAGAATTTTAGAATGGGAGCCATGATCCATGGAGACTCGACAGGGCCATGGCCTTGGATGAGAGGCAACGTGTAAGCCCAGTCTGCCCTTGGTTCGTTTGGATGAGAAGCAACATGTAAGCCTAGTCTTCGCTTGGTTCATTTTTTATTCAGTATTCAATATTGTAGAATGAGAGCCAGGTTCTATGGAGACTCATCCGGGCCATGGTCTTGGATGAGAGGTCAGGGCCATGTTCTTGGATGAGAGGCAACGTGTAAACCCAATCTACCCTTGGTTAATTTTTTATTTAGTATTCAATCTTGCTCTTGGGATCCAAGAACCTTTGTAGAGGGCATTTTGTTTCAGCTCCCTGCCTTCGTTTACATTTCCTGTCATCGACATTTAAGAAGTTCGAGGTTCCTGAAACTCCCCTCCATCATGTGGGAAAACATATATATGGTCTTATTTCTGTTCAATATCTTTGCTTCCAGTGTTGGGAAGAAGTATTTTTTTGGTTAGATTGTGTATGTTCCATGGACAGATTTGTGATGGAAGTTACATCTGGCTTGTATATGTGTCGGGGTTGGATTACATGGGTCTCTGGTCAATTGTTTTTTTCTTTGGAAGCCAACGTAGGGTGAGCCTCACAGTGTGTGCCCACTTGACAATCTGGGGTTTCAAGTGTCTTTTTTTTCTGATATTTGTTAGTGTGGTGGGTTCTTTATGCCCTAGGCATGCCTTTAGCCTAAGAGAAAGCTCACCCATCTTGGGTTTTTGTCTGCAGTGTATGGGTTAGGATGTGTATCTTTCTTGGGTATTTGTATCTCGGTTTTGGTACTTGTCTCTTTTATTGTAGGTTCTTGGAAGCTTTATTTTTGGCTTGATTAACAAATCGATCTTTTATATATGCCAAGCTCCCATGCCTTACCAACAGGGCTTGCCCCTTGCATGGGAGGTCAGCATATTCACGCGCAGGGCCATGCATCAAGCCAAAACTCATTGTGTGGGCACCCATACAGTGAGGAAACTATGAATGTAGTGTCTCTAACTCCAACTCATTGTCCATGTCACATAATGGCCTTTACCACCATAAAGTCCATAGTTATGCAACTGAGCAATATCCAAATCAAAATAGGCATTTTGAGGAACCACAGATATGAAGATCGTAATGAAATTTTGGCTTTACATTAATGATATTGATCTGAATTGGATCCATAAAGAATGATTAAACGGAGCCATGGTTGTACCAGATCGGGGTGGACTTCAAAGAAATTACAACAGTGATCAAGAACACCTCTAAACCAATGGCAATGGCAGCCAGCATGGAACGACGAGGACCTCGGTCAAAGCACGCTGACCAAGGCCCATGGAGACTGCACAGGAGGTGAATTTAGCCCCTGGCAGGCCCTAATCGAGAAACATAGGCAGTTTTTGATGTGTGATTAGCAAAAAACCCGAAATTGGAGAAGTCCCGAGTGCTCGATCGCTTGAGAGCTGGGAAAGCCATGGGATAAGGGCTAAAGCGCTAAAGGCAGGCCTCGCTCCAAAAATCAGCAATATTGATTAGGGGTATCCATGAGCGGTAAGTTGTTTCGAAGGAAAAGGAGCGATTCCACTCAGTGCCTGATGTGTGACAAGTGGAGGAGAGAGAAAATTGCCGTTCACTGCGTATTAACGGTCGAGCTAGTCAATCGCGTGGGACGAGCAAACGACGTTAGATCTGGGGGCTTCAGATCTAACGGTTGAGATCGCACCCAATGGGAAGGCGGAATCGACGGGCCATTAAGCCATAGTTGGTAAAGATTTGACATCTCATTTGAATACCAAGGTGGCAGAAGACTCATTCCACAACGTAATGAGAAAATTGAACAGATGAAATGAATTGGCGTAGCTATAGGAGGACATGTGGCCACTCCTTGTGAGCTCGATGATGATGCCAAACAGGGAACTCCAAGTGAAGTTGTAGCAGGCGATCCAATGGGAATTGGAAGAGGAATCGAAGAGCCATGGGTACGAATGGCTTTAAAGCCATGCACAGGAAAAGGAGAAAGACAACTAGAACCCGAAGAGGAGGAAGAAACATAGAAAGGAAGAACAAAGAGAAGAGAGACAATGAAGTAACAATAGAACAGAGGATAGAGGGCCGAGCTATTTGAAGGCAGCATCAAGCACCAGAGAGCTTGACGGATTAAGGCCATCTGAAAGAGGATTTGTCTTGACTGAGCACCACATTGGGCTCTCTCAATTCTCAACTAGAAGGTCACTGAGCTGGTAAGGAAAAGAGTCTGTGTACTCTAGTGGCTTGGGCAATCCAAGAACCACCCTGCCAAGTAAATTCCGTTTCAGGAGACTCACACTGAGCTCCTTCATTGTAATTCTCTACTTCAAGACACAATAAAAGAAGGCCACCATTGAAAGCTGGACTGAAGATGTAGCCCTAGAGGATAGGGTGAACTCCTTATTAAATTCTTGTGTTTTTGTATTTGCCTACTGTGTTTCTCAGCTATTTTCCATTTCAAGTATCTGTGTATTTGCAATTTGATCGATCTGTTGCTTAAATAACTTAGGTACACACATCAACACATAAGTCTGTAATACCTTCATTTAATAAATCTTTAACTGAGGTCCCTCATAGGGTGATTATCAGATCAAGTGGTATCAAAGCTTTAGGCTGTAAGGTTAGACAAGCTTGTGTTGCTTTCACTGTTGAATGCTCACTAGATCAAAGATCAAATTAGGAGAAGGAGAGTTGGTTGAAACTAATCCTAAAATTGGGAGAGTATATCCTCAAAAGACAATGTCAGAGGAAGGTTCTATGGGGCCAGACCCTCAATTCATAGAGAGTTTCCTAGCTATAATGTCTATCGTAGAAGAAATGTATAGGACTTTAGAAAGCATAAGGATGAATATTAATCAGGTTCTAAACAAGCTAAAGAAGAAGATGAGTCTCATTCCCATGACCACTCAAAAGGAAAAGGGAAAGAGGAAAGCTTTCAGACACCTCCTAATAGCTCTGTGCATAATAAGAAAGAATCTTTGATTAAGTTAGATGTTAAATTCGATTTGCCTATATATGATGGAGAGCTAAATGCTGAAAAGTTGGACAATTAGATTAGACAAATTGATGTGTATTTGAGAGTGCAAAACATCGACTCCGATAAGAGAAAGATTCAACTGGAAAGCCTACACCTAGGAGGCACTGCCTTGGTTTGGTGGGAAGGCAGAAACCAAGCTACAATGAAAAGACATGGGAAGACTATCTCTGTCTGGAGTGACTTTGTTTCTACAATCAAGAAGCAGTTCTATCCATTGGCCTACATGCAACAAGCCATGATGAGTTAGCAAACTCTTCGGCAGTTGAAAGGGCAAAGTGTGCAAGGGTACACTCAAGAATTTA